>JASDQU010354621.1:1023-12039 GCA_032191745.1 Picea mariana
CGCCTATTAATATTTAGATAGTGGAGTCGCCATGGTGAAAGATCAACATTCAAGCACATGTCCTCTTCTTGTTCACCATCAAGAAGTGGATCTGATCGTTGTCGTTCTCCTAGGGAAGATATCTTCGTTGCTTCGTCCCCGACAATCGCACCAAAAGATGTTATTCCTAGAAGTTGCCCCTAGACTGCTATAGGGTCAATCCTAACACATCTTCAGTTATTGCTATGATTTTATAAATAAGGATGTTTTTGGGTTTTGAAATAAAGTGGATTAGGTAAAGTGAAAGATAAATAATAAAGGAATAAGCTAAAACACAGACTAGTGAATCACCATTGGGCATGTAGTCAAGTAAACACCTTGTTGATTGGAGGCAATCAAAATGTATATCATATAAGACGTTTATATGTAAATGGGTAGAAGAATAGGGAAAATGAAAAGTAGAACACCTCATCAAACCAAGATTCTCTTTGTCAAATAGATGTAACGATACTTGAAACAAAACACACAGATCATAGGCAGTCATGGAAAAAAAAATACCGCACGGGAATCTATCATCCATGAGAATCCATTGATTCTCAATGTCTGTAATTTGTTCAAGTAAGATGAAAGAAATAATTTAAAACAAGGAAGATGTAAAAAAAATGTTTAGACAATAAAATCACAATCTGATAAAACAAATGTCATATATCCCTAATGTAAGAAGCGATTACAGAAATACAATGCCTTCAAGCTTACAATAACTCAGACTGGATGATATTTGATCATAATCTTCTCAGGCCTTACCCTCACAGGCCTCCTCCCCTTTCTATCCTATATAATAAAATTCCTCATAACGCTCAAAAACTAATATCTAAAAATAGAATTTTGTTTTGGTTAAGCTGCAGGAAATCTGGAAAAAATTGACATTTGTTGCCAAGTGTTACTGAATTCGAGTCCTAGAAACCTACCAAGAAAAGTCATCTGTTGACTGTCGGATGTTCTGCTCACAAAATAAGGAACAAATTCGATTTGTTGATTATGTTCCTAGAAGATTGGTATATTTGCCACAATTTCCGTGAAATTTGAAACTTCCTTTGATGACTAATGATCTACCATCTATCAAATTCCACTTAGAGATATGATTTGACTAAGATGCCGAATCAATCCTTGTTATATTTCAAATATCAATTATCTATTGGAAACTTAAGATCGATTAATTTTCTTTTTCTTGGAAATCTTGGATTCCCTCTTTGACTAATACTCTCTATTGATAGGTACCCTGAAGATACTTGATTAGTTTCTTTAGGTGCTTCTCTAATTGTTTTTCCAAACTAATCAAAATTTTCTACTGACTACTGGCCATAGAATCAATACCCATTGAGCACAACCCACTGGTAATAGAAAAAAATTTTTTCTCAATAACACTTATGATATTACATTGAAATTTATCCACACTAATATCTTCTAAAATCATCAGCATTTAGGTCATTAGCCTAGACTCTGATGGTATTAGACAGGTGATTGTATCAGATAGGTGAGGATGCACTATTTGATTTCCTTTTTCTCATCCAACATTCCTCTAGCAGTTGTACCTTCAATCGTCTTCGTGACTCCCTGGGATGAAAGCATACAATAACACAAGTGACCTCAAATTGAAAACTGTCTTGTTGCATTGGAAGGTAATCCAATCCAAACATCTGAGCACCTGGATGGCCATGAAGGAAGCTCCATGAATTCCTGAATCTATTGTTTATGTATGCCAAAACCTTGGATATCATTGCAGGTTATGTCCAATTTCTCAGACTGTGAGAGGAGTGAAAAAGACGATTCGGCCTCGGGTGAGAGGGCATCCACCAGAGCGTTCGAGTGTCGATGGAGGGCCATCGAGGCTGAGGGCTTCAGGAGCTCCCTGTAGGTTGTGCATTCTGATTTGAATGGAAAATCTCATGTTTATAACATCTGGAAAAGGGCCTAGCCACATTCACGACATCTGTGCATAACCAACTGCAGAATCTAGACAGGTTGATAGAGCTTCCCAAGTCATATCTCTTCCACAGGGGCATCGTGTTCCTTCATAAGCTTCACATAACATGAGGCATTGTCATCTTCCATCCATTATCATTATTTTCTTGTAAAATCTATACCTTCATGAATGTACAAATACAAATACCATCCGAAAACAATGAATCAATTGGAGAAAAAAATGAGTTGCGCACAGGCTCCATTTGCTTTTTACCAATTCTACTGTAGACTTGCAATAAAACCTTATCTCTTGAGAAGACAACTTCTTCTTGTGAAAGACCACGCCTCTCCAATTTTTATAATCTTGAGGAACTCTTCATTCTGAATAGTATGCCTCAAGGAGGGCATGAATTGGCCCGCTTCAAAGCCATTGGCTTATGAACTAGGAAGTTTAAAAGAACTTGTCTTTAAGGTGGCCATAGAATAGAAATCAATGCCACAATCTACCCACTCTGAACGATGTTCCTGCAAGAACTGAATAAGTAATGTTGGGGATACCTTCTGTAATAGCATAGATGATTTTGTACAAAGAATACAAAACCAAGAGATGGAATCCCTTCAGTAGATGAAAACTTAGAACCCAACAGTTTGCTTGGAGATGTATTTATGCTAACAATTACTTCCTCCATGCTATCGTCTGAGAGGCAATTTATGTATCTTTCTTTTGTTTCCTCAACAATGGTGATGTCTACAAATCTTTTGAGGACTAATGCCAACATAAATCTACTAGCAAGAAGCATTATCAATGCAATAAGGTTATCAAGAGAGAGGACACTAGATAGATCGAGTGTTGTGGGCATGATCCTAATGTTTACAGAGATTAAGATAAGTGTATTCAGAATGAAATTTGTAAGCCACCAGAGACAAATATAAATGCTCAAGTTCCTATAGATTGCACTGGCTCATTGTGTGTTGCATGTTGTTGTTGGTGGTAAATGTTTACATGTGTGTTGTATGACTGCAGGTGCGTGGCTTTGAAGACTGAATATTGTCCTTTAGGAACAACATTTTTTTGGTGAAATTTAAAATAAAACCAACCCTCTTCTCCTCTTCTCTAATGAGACGAGTTAAAATCTCAACACTACTTCTAGCATATGCAATACTGATGCTCAGGAACAACACTTCTCGGTGCTACAGGAATAACCTCGTTCCTACAACAAGGAGAAAATTGAAAATTTAGTATCTGGATACTAACACCCTCCTCCATCAAGAAAACATTAATCCACAAGGGGATTTCTCTCAACAATATTCCCCTCATGTCTTTCTTGAAGTCCTCTTCTGCCCATGAAAAATATTGGTGATTCTCAGCTACAAAATCAATAATCTATTCTTCTAATGTTGTATTGACCCAGAAATCGATCGCTCGCGTTACTAGACAATCCAATCGATGAAGCACTGCAATATTTTTTATATCCCAAGAACAGGTCATCTTGACTCATTCTTGGAATTCCAAAGATTCTTGGAGCCTATCTATCCAGTGAAAAATTTCTTCCATAAAATTAACCAAGAATATCTTGTACGGGTCACTCGATCTTTCTAAGTAAAAAAAACC
Source organism: Picea mariana (assembly GCA_032191745.1). Lineage (NCBI taxonomy): Eukaryota > Viridiplantae > Streptophyta > Pinopsida > Pinales > Pinaceae > Picea > Picea mariana. Next base: position 4,577 of record JASDQU010354621.1, read on the forward strand.
CTCTCGTGTATCTTTCACATATTTTCCTCGCAGCTTCTCTTCTTTCCATATGAATGCATCGAAATGTTTCTCCTACCACTGGTGAATATCAGATTGGTGAATCCACAGAATAATTCTCCCTACAGGTTCCCTTTTAACACATGTCTCAACAATGGAACCATTTTTTTGGCGCAAATTTGATCAGACTAGGGTCCTTCTCAGGTTACCAACAAAAGGCACCGAGTAGTCTAGAGCACTATCATTTTCATCTTCTCTAGAGAGAAGAAGTATCACCCGAATCACAACCAATATAATAATATAGGGAAGGGAAAGGAGAATACTTAGGCATATCTCCAGAATCTTCAAGATTCACCCTAGTCTTGCGCAAGATGAATGGATCAAAGAGAAGATTTGAAATCATTCAAAACTAGTAATAAAGACACGGGTTTGCGATAGAATTTGCAAAAAGTTATAACATATTGATCCTATCAGACATGAAGAAGTAAAGAAAATAGACAATTCATAAACATAGATAGAGAAGTACATAGTATATTTCAAGGTTTTAGGTCCTTACATACATTATCATCAAAAGACCTTTTCAGATACAAGTCATTACTATGTTACAAGATTTTCCGGCTCCAGACTCATTCCTTAGAGCTCTATACACCATTTTCCCAAAATGGATACAAATTACAATCACATAACCTACATGGATTAAATGATAATCCTTTCTACACCCATCTAACCCAACTGTACCTTCTACACCATCTAACCTTTACAATCATATACATCTCATATATATAGGCTGATTGGGATTTTATGGCTTGAGAGTTCACATTCTTTCTTGTTCTTGTTCTGTTGTAACTTATTTCTCCTTGCTGGTGTTGCACTGTCCCTCTTTCCAACCATTATCTATTTTATTTCTTGCTCCACTGTCCATCTCCTTTGTGGCTTACACAACATATGTTTGACCAAAATTGGGACTGTAGTCTTCCTTGTGCAACTTCTAATAAAAAATGAAGGGACCAACAGCCAGAATCCATCCTAGAGTGACTGGACATATAACCATGAGGGTTAGGCAATGTAGTGCACACACACTACCCATCTATCTCAAGGCTAGGAAACACCTCCAACCACACAGGTTGGTCCTCCATTTTGAAAAGTTGGGAAACTGACCCTCCCCGAAGGATTTGCGTTTATTGACCATGTGTGAGGTCATGCTGACTGGTGCCATATTCAATATCATTCTTATAAATGACTACCCATTGTTTCCACACTCTACAAGCCACTACCCCAAGAATCTCATATGCAACTTATCACTCCCTCTTATGAGGGACGTCCTTCTGGATAATGCCAAGATTTTTCGTGAAGTATGTAGAAATTTCAATACAAATTATGTATTGCCTAGATTCTCCTGATCTAAAAATTATATTCCACTGTTAAATAAATAATCACTTCTACAAATATTCTTGCAAAATTTAAAACACGATCGCCAATTGCAATATCAAGAAGAAAGATCATTCACACATAACACAAATGGTTTTACCGAGAAAGCATAAAGCTAAAAACCCCACTATCATATATTATGTTTATATCATGGATCATGAAACAATATCATACAAAACTCTAATCCAAGAGCTCTCAGTATAATATACAATCGTCTCATATTGTCATACAAAAATTGGAAAATTTATGTGCCAATTTACTGCCTCCAGACAACCTGCCTCCTCTTCACAATCCTTGCTGATGGAAAACTTGCAAATGAATTTGAATTCCTATTTCCTAGGCTATGCATTCCTCATTGGCACATCCAAATGTGTGTGTGGTTACATGATGGAACCCACTAAAGTCACAAATGATAGTCAAACTATCCCTTACACCTGTTATCTCAACTGGGTCTCCACTGGATCTGACATGCATGTAGTTAATAGTGGTAAATCTTCAGTTGCATGTGGGATCACTAATTGTGAATTTAATTAATAATTAATTCACTGATCTCACTAAAGTAAGTTCAGTTATAGCTAGTACAATTGAGCTCAACTCACTTAACTGAGTTAAATTACTTTACAACTCACATAACTACACATATAAATCTGTTACAACTTTGAATCACTCAATTACAACTAATTCGACTTGCATGTCCCACCAGTCAACCTTTGAACTCAAATTTCCTATAGATAAATGATTTTCCACTTCATTTAAATATTTCCAAGTGCTCATTGAGAATAGATTAATATTTATTTTCCAACTATTATTAAGGGATAATAATAGTCGACATAAATCTAAAAATAGAATTCACTCACCATCTATAAATAGACATCATCTATAAAAAGAATTTGCTCATCATCTAAGAATAGACTTCCACCTAAAAATAGCTTGAGGCTCCATCCTAGTGTAGGTGCATAATTTTCACTAGGATATTCTTGTTGAATCTCAACACTCCCTCTCAACAAGAAAAGGATTATCCTTCACCCCGATCCTGTCTCTATGGTATTCGAATTTTCTCCTGGTGATCACCTCATCAGAATGTCTGCATCCTAATATTCCATAGGAATGTACTGAAACAACATGATCTTCTGCTACACACAATCTCTGAGATGATGATATCGGATATCTATAATCTTATATCTATCATGAAACACGGGATTAATTGAGAGTTTAATGCAACTCTGATTATCACAATGAATCACTGTCGGATCTAAATGAGAACCAAACAAAGCAACTAATATCTTTCTCATCTAGATAGCCTCACATGCAGCTTGACTCGCTGCCATGTATTCCTCTTCCACTGAACTGAGTGCCACAGATCTCTATTTCCTGTTGTACTAAGAAGCAACTATAGATATGATACTAAAGATCCCCCTTGATGTGCTCTTTATGTCCATTAGTCTACCCGCCCAATATGCATCTGTGAAGCCATGCAACTTCACCTCATCTGTCTGTCTGTACCATAACCCATACTCATATGTTCCCCTCAGGTATCTCGGGACATGCTTCCCTTCCTTCCAAAAGAGCTTGGTAGGCTTAACCATCACTTGACTCAGTTGGTTAACCGCATAGAAAATGTCCAGTCTTATGTTCACTAGATACATTAGCGAACCCACTAACTGTTGATAGACAGTAGCATCCACTACCTCTCCAGAAGTAGCATCCTTTACCTTGTATATCGATCTCAAACCTACCACTGATTTGACTAGTCATACTCCTCCACCATTGCATCTATCAATGTGGGTTCATGCACTGCTTCCTGAAATGTAGATGAATCAGTCACAATACATTTTCTCCTGAGAGCCATGTATCCAATAAATCGATTAGGAGACCGTCTCTATCTGTGTTGTGAAGTAGGGGCTCCTACATTCTGTGCAACATCTAGTCTCAATCTATCAGCTTTCGTGGTGTGCTTTCTGCCATTTATGATGGATGGCTCTACATGAGTGGCTTCCTCCACTCCATGAACCTCCTCATGTGGCTGATCCATATCCTAAGATTCATCTTTATGAACCAATAGTTCCTCCTTTTCTTGCAAGTCCAACTCCCTCTCAAGGGACAAATACATGGCTTTCCCCTCATCAAATTTTATATCCTATCGCACAATAGTCATTTTGTTGTTTGGAAAATACACACGATAATTATGGGGTGTTTCTGTGTACCCCACAAAAATCCCAAATTCATCAGTTGGTTCCAGCTTCTTCCTGGCATCCTTGGTCACATGCACATAAATAGATGAGACAAAAATATTAAAATGAGAGACATCAGGTTTCTTACCAATGAAATATTCTTCAGGTCTACTCATGCCAAGTATTCTATGAGGACAATGGTTTTTCACATAAGCCGCAATATTGCATGCTTCCACCCACAAATTCATTGGTAGGAACTGATCATGAAACATCACTCATGAAACACCCACGATCATTCTGTTCTTCCTCTCTGTGACCCCATTTTGTTGTGGGTTATGAGGCGCTATGAGTTCTCTTCAAATTTCTTCTTTGCTGCAGAAGTCTTTGAATTCATTAGAGATGTATTCTCCACCATTATCTCTCCTCAGAGCATCCACTTGCTTCCCCAACTCTTTCTCCACCAATGCTTTAAACTCACAGAACTTTGAGAATGTTTGATCCTTCTTTTGCATCCAACATTTATGATAAAAGTCATCAACAAAAATAACATAATACTTATGTTTTGTTGTTGAAGAAACTGAGAATGGTCCACAGACGCCTGTGTGAACTCTCTCCAAGATCACCGAATCATGGTTCTCCTTTTCATGAAAGGTGGAATTTACATACTTCCCCATGGTGCAACCCTTGCACTGATCTAACTGAGAAAGTGTTCCCATTGCAAGTCCAATAGATATTTGTTGCATGATTTTCAAGGCTTCATGATGAATATGGCCCAATATCCTATGCCATAATTTGCCCTCATCTCGGCTCACCACTTTTTCTATCTTTCCCATCATGGAGACACAACCATCTGCCTCTAGCTTATACATATTCTTAACTCAAATCCCTATCTTCTTAACTTGACTCATTGTTTTATGTTGCAGGAAATCTTTCTCATCGTTGAAAACAACGTCATAGCCTCTGTCCTCCAACATTGCGACTGAGACCAAGTTTTTCTTCAGACCTGGAACATGCATAACATCTTTCAATTGAAATGGTTTACCTGACTCTCTCTGAAAGGTAATGGTACCAATTCCAGTTGCATTGTATCATCCATCATCACCCATATCTATATTCATTTTGAGATTTTTCTCCTCCAAGTCACTGAAAAGGTCCTTATCTCTCATCATGTGGAAGGAAGCGCCACTATCCAAATACCACATCGATCCCAATGCACTTGAAGCCATGCATGTGATCAAAGAGAAGTCAAGTTCAAATTGCGAGGCAAGGGCCTCACCAGCTGTAGCTCCAACAACCTTCTTGTTCTTCTTCTTCTACGAACAGTTAGTAGCGAGATGCCCATGTTCGTGACAGTGAAAAGACTTCACTTTGGACAAATCCAGCTTCTTTCCTTTAGACTCATATTTTAAATGGAATTTATTCCCCTTCCCTCTCCTTTCCTTGGCAGACAAAACACAACCCTCTTCATCATCATGCTTTGATGAAGAGCTATATCTAGTGTTCCACGTGAACTCCTCCTGCACTAGATCTGACCATAGTCATTCCTAGACTGGAAATTTTCTCTTCCATTGACAGATTCTTGATAACTATGCCAACTCTTGGGAATTCCTAGGAGCGCAAAGCTCACCAAATCATCATCAACGAATGTTATTCCCACACTCCTGAGCTCATCTTGACATTGGAGAAACTTTGTGAGATATTTTGGAATGGAGTCGCCCTTCTCCATCTTGATCTTCCTGAGTTTATCTTTGAGCACAAATTTCCTATGGTCGTTGTTGTTTTGGAATAGATCTATCAAATCCTTCCACATTGCATATGGTTTGGATTTCCCATGGATGTTTGAGACAATGTGGTATCATACTCCCTCCAACAAGATCCTCTTCACCTTTGCCACTTTCTTTTTCCATGCATCAAGATTTGCAACGTCTGCAACATTTGGCTTAGGAACATCCTTGTCAATGAATTCCTTCAAGCCATTATCTTTGAGTACTGCCTCCATCCTGTCCTTCCAAGAAATATAGTTTGAGCTTCCCTCGAGTGCATACTCTAACCTCAAGACATTGAAAGCCATTTTGATCTTGAATCAGCTGTAGCACCAAGAAAGTCTTTCTGCAAATTCGAATTCTATCCAGTCACAAACTCAACTTCTGCAATCTTCTGTGCTCTGATACCATGTAGAAATTTCAATGCAAATTATGTATTGCCTGGATTCTCCTGATCTAACAATTATATGTCACTGTTAAATACAAAATAACTTCTACAAATATACTTGTGTAATTTAAAACACGATCACCAATTGAAATATCAAGAAGAAAGATCAATCACACATAACACGAGAGTTTTTACCGGGAAAGCATAAAGCTAAAAACCCAACTATCATATAGTATTTTTATATCATGGATCATGAAACAATCTCATACAAAAATCTAATCCAATATCTCTCATTACAATATACAATCGTCTCACATTGTCATACAAAAATTAACAAATTCATGTGCCAATTTACCGCCTCCAGATAGCCTGCCTCCTCTGCGCAATCCCTGCTAATGGAAAACCTGCAAATGAATTATAATTCCTCCTACCTAGGATGCACATTCCTCATTGACACATCTAAATGTGTGTGTGGTTGCATGAGTGCACCCACTAAATTCACAACTGATAGTCAAACTATCCCTTTCACCTATTATCTCAACTGGGTCTCCACTGGATCTGACATGCATGTAGTTAACAGTGGTAAATCTTCAGTTGCATGTGAGACCATTGATTGTGAATATAATTAATAATTAATTCACTGATATCTCACTAGTGTAAGTTCAGTTACAACTTGTACAACTGAGCTTAACTCACTCAATTGAGTTAAACTACTTTCCAACTCACATAACTACACATATAACTCTGTTATAACTTTGAATCACTTAGTTACGATTAATTCAACTTGCATGTCCCACCAATCAACATTTGAACTTGAATTTCCTATAGCTAACTGATTTTCCACTTCAGTTAACTATTTCCAACTGCTCATTGAGAATAGATTAATATTTATTGTCCAACTATTATTAAGGGATAATAATAGTCGACATACATCTATAAACAGAATTTGATCACGATCTATAAATAGACATCATCTATAAATAGAATTTGCTCATCATCTAAAAATAGACTTCCATCTAAAAATAGCCTGAGGCTCCATCCTAGTGTAGGTGCATAATTTTCACTAGGATATTCTTGTTGAATCTCAACAAAGTACAAAAACTTCACCCTTGAAAGAGGCTCGGTCAACACATCTTCTTGTTGGGTATGTGTTATATTCTTTGCATGTGTGTGTGTGGGTGTGTCAGATATGACAACTGCGTCTAACGATCCCTCGTACTAGTGCCCTATTTGTGCCATGTGCACCAAGTGATTTCCTAAGGGGGTCCCAGAGGGGGGAAGGTATGCCCTCCCTTGGTTATGTGTAGCGTTCGGCACCGGGCGTAGCCCAGGGCAGCGCCCCAAAATTGTTTTTTTGGCGGTTTTTGCTATTTTTAGCAGTTTACTAAAATTAATTCCAGTTTTAGGGATTAGGGTTTTGGTATCTACGAAATACCTAAAAATATTGTATATATTGTATATTGAATGGTGAAATTTGATATAATAAATATAAGAAAGGTTTTCCCAGTTGAGGGTTTCTGGTATAAATCTCTGTGTACTATGTGGATGAGCCATTGATTAACTTATGTTTTTATTATGAATCTATATGCATTGCTTTACTTTGTAGGTTTAAAACTTACATGTGGTATCAGAGCTCATTTTTTGCTTCAAAGGGATGCCTTTGTTGTTGAGGGTTTGGCTCGGTCTTGATAGATCATGTTTATCTTGGGTCTATGA
>JASDQU010354622.1:0-11138 GCA_032191745.1 Picea mariana
TACCATACAACCAATAGTCCCTCCAGGGAAAATAATCAATCTTCCATAACCATATCTCAAACAATCACCAATATCCAACTACAAACAAACATATAACATACCTTTTGATCCTGTAGATAGATCTTCTGTACCTGGACATTACCACACTTTATATAGCCTCTCTACAACTTCTTCAACCAGATTCACTCCTCAATCTTCAGATATGGTAGTGCCTAGCGTGATGAAGATGAGTGTCGATCAAGGCCTCGTTTGACAGGCTATAGGCAACACATGGGGATGCCTCACGAGACATTTACTATCTGACTCGCAAGGATGACCATAATTATGTTTTTTCAGGACTTTTCTGCTCTCTTTTGCAACTACGAAACTTTTTCGTCACTCTTCCTTCTCTACCTTAGACTTGCACAAATTTAGATGTATCAATGAGTACCTGCAATTAAAACCTTTCAATAGATAAACATTCAATGTGCTCAATAGGTGATAATGAGAGTCTCTTTCTCTCTTATTTATACTCTCCAAGTGCCTTCCTTTAGGGGTCATCTTCTAACTGTTTTACCCAACTTCCGTCTTTTAGGGATAAACCACTTTCTTGTTTCAACAAATTTATTTTTAATTATTAGTAAACTCACCACTTCTTGCTGCAACAAATTTATTTTTAATTATTTTCTTATTTCAACAAATTTACCCATGATTAACTCCTAGTTGCAACCACTTTGACTAGTAAACTTCTTAATGACTTTCTAGGAGCTTCTAGAATAATTTACTTCTTTGTTGACCTTCTAGGGGCTTCTAGAATATTCATGAGGGTCCTCCAACTTCACAAAGACGTATCTCCTCAACCGTGAGGAACCACACAACGTATCACATATCACTGGAAACAACACGACATATGCTATTCATCTATGATAGTCTTACCTGCAAATTAACTGAACTTCATGTCTTTATTCCTCATCCAAACTTGGGTTCCTTAACCACACCTCTGGGGCTACCAAAATTTGCTAGAAGACTTGCTTCAAGGGTTGAAATCAATGCCAACCAACCTAATATATCAACAACATATACAAAAAACCCATAAGAATAATTAGAAAACTCACCACTTCTTGTTGCAACTAATTTATTTTTAATTATTTTCTTATTTCAACAAATTTACCCATGATTAACTCCTAGTTACAACCAATTTGACTAGTAAACTTCTTGATGACTTTATAGGAGCTTCTAGAATAATTTACTTCTTTATTGACCTTCTAGGGGCTTCTAGAATATTCATGAGGGTCCTCCAAGTTCACAAATCTATATCTCCTCAACCGTGAGGAACCACGTGACATACCACATATCACCAGAGACAACATGACATATGTTATCCATCTATGATAGTCTTACCTGCAAATTCATTGTTCTTCATGTATTTATTACTCATCCAAACTTAGGTTACTTAACCACACCTATTGGGCTACCATAATTTTCTAGTGGACTTGCTTCAAGGGTTGACATCAATGACAACCAATCCGATCTATCAACAACATATACAGAAAACCCATAAGAATAATTGAATAAATATTAAAATAACACATAAATTAACACATAGTAAACACTTATCTTTAGTAAAAAGAACACCAACTATGTGTATACCTTCCACATTCCTTCCGAACTTAGACCACACCACTCATAAACTCTTAGCAGTGGGTCACCCTCAAGATGGGGATAAATTCCACCAGGGTAAAGGATTTCTAACCAGGATAAAGTCTCTTTAACAACATACAAACTCAGACACAATTGCCAACTGAAACTAACAACCTACAGTCCCTCATTCCCCACATGCATGTCCCACCCCAGGAAGTTTTCCCCTTCTCTTCTCAACAGTCCTTTGACTGCACCACTTCCCTTCTAGGGATTCATCAACATGCTAGGAAAAAAAGCCTCAGATCCCTATAACTGTAGTTTGGCACCTTGGGAAATCAATTCCCAACAGTTCTCTCACCTAGAGAGAATACTCATTGGCCTGAAAACCTGCTTCTTCAATATCCTGTGGGCCTGACAACCAACTTCTTCAATGTTCTATGAGCTTGAAAACATGCCTCTTCAATCTAGTTCTAAATCTAACCAAGGTCTTGGTATGGGTACAACTATGGGTACTAGTAGCATGAAGATACAAATGAAAGTAGCATGGAGGTAGTGAGGTGCGAATAATGATCCCCCCCGTGGTTGAATGAGATGAAGTCCCAAAAACTTATGTGCATGTTCCCAACTTGACACTTGTCATGTTGGAAACTACATGGGCCACACATGATTTCCCTCACATGGTGATATGTTTCTTCAGAGGGACTTAGGATGAAATGCATTATCCCCTACTTTATACTTTAACTTTAGGAATGTTGATAAAATATTCCTTTTAGGCTTAAGCCCCCTTAGCTTAGTCTCTTTTCTAGACTCTTAGCCCCCTTTTCCCATTATTGTGGATTTTATCCCCCCATACTATTTTACATTATTGGTCTCAGAGTGATGTGCTTTTCATTAAAAAAAATTGAGTGTGATTACATTTACTAAAATAGGCTGACTATCCTTTCAGTGTTTGGCTCACCAACCTAATAACCACATAGGCACTCTGGCCTCCGAGTACCCTGGCTCACAAGTCTATATGTACAGTTACATTATATTTACAATGGGGTTCGACCTAGGGGTATTACACAAATTATCCACTTACCATTCTTTTTAGGCACTGTTAGAAGGGGTGAGGCCCATTGACTTTCTGAGATTGGATAAATAAAATTGGCATCAAGTAACTTTTGTATCTTTTCCTTAACAATCTCTTTCAGAGCTATGTTCACGCGTCTCTAGGTCTGCCAATGGGGTAATAATTTTATTGAATATATATGATGTGTACAAGTGTTAGGATGAATTCAGCGCATGCCATGCTAAATCCAGGTGAATGCATTAGTATGTTTTTGTAACATCTTGACTACTTGCTCCTGCTGAAGGTTGTCAAGTTTAGAAGTAATATATAGAAATGATCCCGAACTAATTTCAATAGCGATAATGCAAGATTCTAATGTGTCTATGGCTGATGCAGAAATATACAGTGATGATAAAGAATTTAGATCATAATTCTCTTGAAAATATGAACAAAAAATATGATCAAATGGATAAGAAGATAATTGAAAATTTTGCATAAAATCTGAATTAACAAGAAAATTATGCATATGATTTTCTTCAATGTATTCTTTAAATTGTATAATTTGATCAATTGCAAAGATGGGATGAACATTTTCTTCATCTCTTTTTTTATTATCAAGTCATAAAGTGTTTTTCAGATCATTAAAATATTTGGAGAGAGGATATAAAGTTACCTTTTTTATTGAATCAATGTGTGAGATAAGCATATTTATGGACCGACAACCAATAAATGTGTTTGTGGTGGCTAGCCATGGTCTTCCTAGGATCAAGGTATTCCATCCTGAAGGCGATTTAGTCTCAATATCATGAAATCAACAAGGTATTCCTAGGATTCCAAGGAGACATTTATATCATTCAATACACCTTCAGGTTTAATCTTGGACCAATCTACTAATTCTAGGACTGTAGGTGTAGGATGAAGGTTGAGTAACTATAATTGTTCCATGGTTTTATTAGTAATTATTTTGATTCCCCCCCCTGAATCAATTAAAGTGTTTAGAAAAAGAACACCATTGATATGAACTAAAGCAATTGGATGCCCAAGATCCACATATTTTTCTATGAAAATCTGTCCTAACATGAGATGTTTTGATTTTCCATTAAATTGAATAGTTTTTGGTTCAACTTTATTCCTTCCGGGTTTCTTCAAGAAAAGTTCCCTAACAATATTGGCATAAATTGGGATATCTTTGATAGTTTGTAGTAGGGGAAATGTGATGCAAACATTCTTCAATTTAGTAATCAAATCAAATTCAGAGCGAAACATTGGTTTTTCCAAGCTTAACCTCTCTAGATAGGGAGGTGAATTGGATAACCGAGGGGGATCTAAATTTGGGGAAGTTTTCTTTATTATTACATCATTATTGATCTAATTAGGAGTTTCCTCCTCTAATTCTTCTTCAATGATTACATGAGAGTTTTTATTTTTATTAAGAACCTTTCCCGATCTTAAATGAATATCTTGGAGTTCCACTAGAGTGATCAAATATGTGAGAAACAAATGTAACTCAACATTAAAAAAGGTTGAGATACCTTGTTGTTTGGGTTAGGGATTGGCTGAGCAGGTAATTGAGTGGGTATTGGAGGTTGGGTAGGTGGAAGCTGTAATTGTTGAGGTTGTGCAAGTTGTAATTGTTGAGGTTGTGCAACATGTTGGGTTTGTGATTGTGTAGGGTATGGTTATTGAAATTGTGAGGGATATGATTATTGTGGATATTTTTGTGGTAATGATTGTGTGGGGTATGATTATTGTGGTTGTATAGGATAAGGATAATAAGGCATGTTTCCATAGCTAGGTCCTCGCCATCCTTTTTTCCAAGGATAATTTTGACTTGTTGTTGATTCCATGCTTGCCAAGGCACAATATAATTCATAAAGTGAGGTGGATATTGCTGACCAAAAAAATATGGATTAAATTGAGATGTAGGATACAAAGGTATAAATGATGCTCTCAAATTCCAAGGTATTTTCGGTGTGATCATGCATAGTTTCTTTCTTGCTTGATTCTCCCCTTAATAAATCACCTTTAGTATACGTAAGGAGGAAAAATGCATCATTGAATTATATCCTACACAAATGGCACAAATTTCAATGCTATCTAGAGGTCATTCTCTTAATGGGTCTCTCTTCCTACATTTAGGGAAAAAAATAGAAAGATTTTCCTTTTCATCTCCTTGCTTCGTTTTAAATTGTAAAGTGTCTAATTACAAATTGAGAGTGCCAAGAATGTCAGTCTTAAAATTTTCTAATAGATTTCCTAATTCATCCCCGGTCACACCACTTGTTGCAGATTCAGTAGCTTTAGAAAAAGTGTCTCTAGTCCCCTTAACATATTTGGGTTGAAAACACCTCTTGCAAAGGCCATTTATTTCTGCAAAAAATATTTTTCAGACATCTCTATCCCCCATAAAATTAAGTATATTAATAGATTCATCTAAAATTCCTCTAAAAAAGATGTTTCTAATAGTATATGTATCTAATTGTTTTTTCTTAGATCGTTGGAGATTGTACAAAAACCTTTCATGGTAATCCCGTAAGCTCTCTTCTTCTTTTTGTGTCATCTTAAAAATTTCTTCTCTTAAATCCCTGGTCCATCCCATGTTTGAATTGTGTTTCCTCCTAACCCCATAAATCAATACAAGGCCGAGTCTTTGAGAGTGGTTGGAAAAAAATTGAGTTTTTGTGCGTCATATGAATAATCATAACTACGACACAATATATAAAACTCAAAAAGAAAAGCATCAGGGTCTTCACTTACCATACCATGAAAATGAAGAAAAGATGATGGAGGGATGTTCTCCATTTGAAATATTATGGTGGGATCCACAATCAGGAAACTGAAATTTACCTCCTCCTCTGAATTTTCACATGCCTCACCTTATGCATTTATATTTGCCTCACATTCAACTTCTGGCATATTTTTTCCTCCATACATGTTGTACTTAGTTTTTGGATGTGGAGATTCGGGGTCTATAATGGGATTCTACTCCACTTCTAATTCTGGTTGTTGATTTGGCTCACATGTTACTATTGCTTTCATTAATGTAGGGTCGGTTGGAAATTTTTGGGATCCACAATTGATAATTGTACTTGTTGTAGGTATTTTCCCTGAGTTGCCTACCATAGGTCTTGGATTTGTCACTGGAGTCTTGCCTGGTTGTTTTCCTCTTGTATATTTCCATGCCAACAAGTTAGAATTTGAAGGGGTATTTTTATTTGAAGTAATGAGAACTTCTCTACCTTTTCCTATAAATCTACCTCTATTGTCTCTTACCCTATTCATACAACACTAACATATTTTAGATTCAATGAAACAATAGACTCACTATAGTGAATGCATCAAGTTGTTACACTACAAAAATTCTGTAGTGAGGTCGTCTTTGTGTCTTACCATTCACTATTTCACTGGATATAGAGTGCTAGTACTTAAGAAGAAAGAAATTACACACAAGCAAAATTTGAAATTTAAAATACTTAAGAAAAACAAATCATAAATGTCCTAATCCATTTTAGCATCTCCCCGACAGCGATGCCAAAAATGTCAGACAAATTAATTGATTTAAAATTTTCTACACTTCTTATCAATTTGGGGGCTTAATATTGTGAGATACTAACACTGTATGTGCAAGGTTTAGTACATGAATGAGATATATGCTAAGGGAAAAAATCTAAGTTTAAGTGCTTCAAAAGAAAAACACGCTTGCAATGAAAATGATCAAAAGCATAACCGATAATAATATAGATATACTTAATTACTGATTATTGGTTATATAAATACTTTAATGAAAATGAATTACAATCTCTCATTCATTATTAAATCCCAAATGTTTATGTAATTGAAGGAAAAGTGGATCTAGTCCTGAATCTTCAATGAAAACTGTTCTCTATAGGAAATCATACATACATGTAAGAAGAGGCATATAATTAACTGTTGAAGAAATTATTACAAGCAATATTCATAATTTAATCCAAGTATTGAAATCATATATATTAATTATATAAAATCAGAAATCAAATAACTATGAACACCACACAAACTAACTATTAAATTGAGAAATACAAACTGAAAACAAAATATAATCAACTAATCTAATTAAACCAAATGAAACATTGGCTATACTGAGCAACCCTCCCAATTGGCGCACACTACAATAAAATTACAATACTATGAACTGATTATACACCATAAATTCACTCAGAACATCAGTGCTATCAACATTCTATTAACAAAATCACAAATTCATGATTACAATAATCAATTCTAGTAATCTATTACAACGATTATCATTACTATTGCTTTATAGTTCAAACATACAATTAAATAATAAAGGAGCGTGGGTAGACCCTTAGTGAATCCCCTACCTCTTGAATATGATAATTCACTCATAGCCATAAATTGACAATTAAAGACATGAAATTACATGGTTTTACATTTTTTTATTAATCTTTAGGCAAAGACAGAACACAAATCACAAATCATGATATTCTCATGACATATAATGCATGAGAATGTCACTTATTGTTGAGCCAAAATCATGTTTCCCATTGATTTCCCTATTTATGGGAGGAAGTTGACTATAGGTTTGAGTAGAGGATAGCATCCGCCTCGTCCAGCCTGGAGCTAATCCAAACAACATGAAACTATCTCGATGCTGCTAGAAGAAGAACCCATGTGGCCAATTTCTCATTGGGAGCACACCGGTATGCTGATGAATGAGAGTGGTTACATGATCTGCATAGAGTTACCATATATGAATTGACATAACCATCATTAGTAAAAAGTCAACTTTAACCCTTTTAATCTATCAAAATCTAGGGGGGATGGTTAATATTAACAACCAATTACCTTTTAAGATTGAAATGTTTTCCTTTGGAAAACATAAGAGAATATGATGAAAGGGACAATGAATAAGTAAAAAGGATGGAAAAAAGGTAAAAAATGAGTCTTGTGATGGTGAAAAGAGCGTCAAAATGAAGTGTAACACACCCACGATGGGGAATAAAATTTTTCGCTTTTCTTAAAGGACAAAATCTCCATTCATAGTTCCTAATTTGGAAGGTCAAGGAACCAGTCCGACCTCCTGGTCAAGGATCTACGATTCTGAAGCCAAACAATTCTCTGAGACCTTGATGTTCTCGTTCTATACTTAAACCCATGACCTTTCAGTTCTTAGTGCGGGTTTAAGGGCACCCACGACCTTCCCTTTTGCCCTTCTACGAAAACTCAGAGTGTCGGGCATTGGATCCTTTTTTTTGATAAGCCCCCTCTTGATATGACCTTGGCGATGACCACGCGATTGCGGGCACGGTCACAAGCAGTTTGGAGTCAAAATGCTTTTGGGCCCACAATTCTCTTACAACCCCCACGTGTCTTCTTGACTAAACCATGGTTTGAATTGTGGTCCACCCTCAATATCTTAAAATCCTCACAAATCGTGTCCCCACAATGCTATGGGATCGTCGATCTCACAATCTTGACGATAACGACTAAATCGATGATTCAAATCTGTGCCTCTCAGATCTACGGATCAGGTCATCTCCCTCTGGATCAACGATCGAGATCTCTTCACAACTCCAGACTCCGGGAATTTTAAATCTCAAACCCAGCTTCCTTCCATACTTCAATCCTCTGGAGTTGACGATCTACGAGCACCTGTCCTACTCAATCAACGGTCCTGCCTTCATTCTGGGTGGTTGACCTTTCAACCCAGATCAGCAGTCCAACAACCCTCTTCTCGATCGACGGTCGAKATTCCCTTCAGGTCTCTGGACTTATGATATCTCAACTCTCAAACCTCTTTTTCGAAATGTCTTTTACCCAGAGTCTAAGATCCATTGACGTGTGTCTCCCCCAAACCTAACGATTAAGGATTACTTTGGGACTTTACCCAGAGTGTATGGATCTACGCCATGCTCCTCTTAGATCTGACAACTACAAACCACTGCGGGACTTTACCCGGAGTTCACAGATTCACGCCACGTCTCCCTTAGATTTCACTGTCCAAATATTTCTTCGGGACTTCGAGTCTTCGCGCTTTGGCGATCTCAGTTCTCAAACTAAAAACCCACTTCATCTTTTCCCTGGAGTTTGAGATATGTTCACAAGTATCTCCTCACAGATCAACTACTCAGGGCTCTTTGGGCTTTGGGTGTCTCAACACTTCAAACTTCACCTTCCTCTAGATCTTCCGACCTGTTGACATGTACCCTCTTGGATTCAATGGTCCAGATCTCCTCTCTCGTGAATCGGGATTTCACGTTTCACAACTTTGGAGGTTGGCTTACCTTTGCCTCCTCAATTCCCGATTTCTCGATATTCACCTGCGTCAAATCAACGGTCAAGAAGGGTCCTGATAGATCCTTAGATCTACGGTCCAAATCATGTCGCAACTTCAGGTTTCGGGAGTTTAGTCACACCAACGTGTGAATCACCTGATGTGCAATATTGCAAAGACTGAAGGAGTCGAGGCATTAACGCTTGCACCCCTTCTTGAAATCTAACGGTCGTGACGGAACCGGGGTCCTCCCGAACGGATCTCAGCCATTCATCCTCTAAACAAAAGGATATTCCCTTTCGATACTTGAACCATTCTTCTTGATCTTCGTCAGTTATGAATGATTTAAGAGCGTTGCGTTCTTTCTCCTGGGATTAACACTTAGAAGGGTCTTCTGCACTATTCTTGTGCTCCTTCATCAATTCTAGAACTTAAGTGTTTCTCGGTCTCTACTTGCCTCACAGAGAGATTGTGCATATCTGCACTACCTTTCCTAAGCTTAACCAACTCTGTCCTCCAAGGGACTCAACACAATTAGGAGGGTCGACATGCATACATAAAACTGTACCTAAGGTCGACGAAATCACAGTTTGTGGGTCTGGCTTAAGTCACCACAGAACGCAAGCATTGATGAGTATAAAAAAAAATCCAATTCATACAATTTCCTACTTGCCTGATTACACAATCAAGAAGGAATAAAGGGGATACAATATAATCATTAAGCAAATATATCCATCCCTGCAACGTCCATAGGATATCCAACTTTAATTCACAGTACCACTTAAATACACAAGATATGTGAATACTTATCTATTACATGTGGTAGGCAACTAACTGACTGTGGGTGTTTGTCCTTCCACCCTACCATAGGCTCAAAGGCATTCATTCTTAGCACTTTGGAAACCCCCATGCCAAGCCATGATACCACCAGGGAACTCTCGTAGTTCTCAAGGGTTATTTATCTGTTCAACTTCTGCTCGGGTTTTGTTCTCTGAAACATTAAGATATTTCTCTCTGTTATGGCCTCGATGAGGTTTATAGTATGCTCACTCAGAACCAAGCTTGCGGCCTTCTATTTCTTATCCCCTGGAGAGCTTTGCGTATCTCCCTTACGAGCTTGCGCACCTGTCTCGTCTATCCTCTCTGGTTGTTCGTGTGTATCTATCTTACCTTCCTTCTTTTTGGAAGGTTCTTGACCCATCACATTCCTTCTATCAGAAGGAAGCTCGGGTGTGTAGGTCTTTGTGGTACTTCGAGTTGACATTTTGCAGCTAGACCATGCTCCCATTCATGGGGGTAGTTTATAATTCAACCACTGGTCCTTTCTTCATTAATTGATTTCTCTCCTTGGGATCCAAAGGAGGTTTTTCATCCTCATCAAGGGAAATTTGGGGTTATTTGATATAATGAACCCTCTCGTATAGTTTTCACATTCTTCCTCTAGTGATATCATGGTCAGTACTTTCAAGGCTTCACCCCCACAGTCAGTTATTGACAACCCCAAAAATAATACATTTACATTGTCCACATGCCTTAGCATGGTAATTCTATTTTATGATTAAGTTACAAACTGGGGGAAACAGGGTGTTACATGAAGTCCTGACAGTGGGATCCTCTTTATGATATGAATCCACTTAAATGTTTATCTAAAATTTCATAATCTAAATTTATTCCTATATTCAAAAGGCAAGTGACTTAATTAATCCCTAAAGTCACTTTATTAACACTCCCAACACAACAATACTAATCTATATAATAATATGTTATCATATGACATATGTTATAATAATATACTAAAACATAGAATCAATGAGACATAATGGATTTTATGCATCCATACCAATAGATATGTATGCCTAAGTAGTTCCTACAAGATATTAACTACTCATGCCAAGTGTGCCTTACTATCATATATAAAAATGATATCCAATGATACAACCATAAATTTTGAAAATTTCATGCATTAATCGTTTGAAAAAAACTAAGACATCAATTACACTAAAGGAACTATGAAGTATAACTTAAATGGTGCCCTTGATAAGAAGCTAATTTAAATATCATCAAAGAGGAGTGAAATAGATAGATAATAAAATAAGATCATTTTATTAATGTCCAATGAATCATCACAAATAGGTCAATCAGATTGCTAAGTATATAAAAGCTATCTCGGGTGAGACTGCGTTGTGCACCCTG
>JASDQU010354624.1:0-12039 GCA_032191745.1 Picea mariana
CCTTCCATAAGGATTAATATATGGTGTTACCCTACCTCAAGGGTTTTCTCTATTTCTTGTGTTCATGTTATGGTGAATGGTTTATGGTTTATTCTTGGTATTATTGAATTATATTTTCAGATCTGGTATAGGTACTTAACAGATAGACATTGTTTATGTCTTTCTTTACATTTTGTTTAGTAAGAATAGGAACAATTCTTTTTCCTTGAACTTTGACTAAAGAATCATTTCCAAGTGTAATATCAAATGAGAAAGAAGAATCAATGCATGAAAGTAAATCTTTGTTACCTGTCATGTGATTGTTGCATCCACTGTCCAGCAACCAAAGATCTTTAGGTTGTTCTTCAGTCTTGTGACATGAGAGAAACATACCTCTTGAGGTTTCTCCCGTGTGATTTGACACATGTGCTCTGCCTGAGATATGATATGCTTGCTTCTTCCTGCATTCAGATTCATAGTGCCCATACTTTTTGTAGTAATAGCATTGTATGCTTGTTTTGTCATTTGATCGTGACGGCAGCCGCACTCCTCGGAGCACGCCCGCTCACACAGGATCTTCTTCTTCTAAGCCCAAAGAACTCTAAGGTTCTTCTATTTCCCTATCGGTAATTTTCCTCACCCACAGTACTCCTTAAAGATCTCCCTTAACGGTCGGGAAATCGAAATTCACGATTTCGTGAATTCTGTGGTCGCGTGCCTTATGCCTCACGATTCCCCGATACACGTGTGGGTTGACTCCTCCACCTTCTATCCTTCTATCAAAATTTTAGGTTTCGCGGGATCGCGAAACCGGATGTCGATGAACTCGGGACTTACCCTCTCCCGATCCCCGATACTATGCCACCTGTCCTCCACTATCTTTCGTTGTGGCCCACATGACTCTCCCATCAGGATATCGCGGATCGCGACTTCAAGTTGCAAGTCGGAAACTCTAATGCCCCGAACTCTGACTCTTCGGGATCTCTTGACATGCATCCTCGTTGATGGACGGTTCAAAGATTGTCGGGATATCGCGTATCGCGCTTTCGATGTGCAAGAGTTTCTTGCCTCCGGAAACCCCGATTTTTCGATGAATTTAATAACCCGATGACTTGTTCGGGACTTCTCCTCTACGCACTAGGGCTTAACCCCTGCGTAACTCCTACCGAATCTGATGGGTTACGGAATTTTCATGAATTCCCTCCTCAGATCTTGACCCTCGCTTCTTCCTCTTTGAGGATTTCTTGATGTGAACCCTTCTGTGCAGTCCTTCAATAGATTTGAAGGCTCTACTCCTCCTGATCTTGTTCTCAACTTATCAAGTCTTCCTGCGAACTTCTCGCACGCACTCCTTGTGGAAAACCTTCAACGACGCATCCATGTTGAAGCCTTTTGACTCTGCGCACACCTGCAGCAGCAGTCTTCTAATACTCTGCTCAGAATCTCAACTCTGAGACTTTTATCCTGGCCTGCACACTCCTTGCACGGCACTGCGCCTAACTGCACCTTCCTGGGATGAATGAGAACAAAATTTAACTCCAATTGAGCCCTTATGTCAACGCACTCCTTGCGGACACTTCAACTGCACTCCTTGCAGGAAGTTTCTGGCTCAAATAGATAAACAATTGAAACTCATTTACTCACCCTCTCAGACTTCAACTCAACCATGAAATCACATACACAGCATATAAAAGCAAATGTATGACAGGAAACAACATTCATGAGAAAAACATCAATACACAGAGAAACAACACAAAACCATGAATTTGAATCAAAGCTCTTCTATTTATTCAAATGCATGTACATGGGTGTTCTTCATACAGTTCTCTGCTTGCTCTTCTCTTCCTGCTCTAAATTGATAATATTACAATGTACAAATGAGGGTGTCTATATCCATTTTCCCTCCTGGACTCTAAAACTATCAAATATACAATTAAAATCCTATCTACCAGCATTAAGTCTATTAAATGCCGACTATCTACCTAAGGACGAGAGCTATCCGCTCAAGGTCCATTTACAATGTACAAGAGCGCCACCTCTTAAATGTCTCATTTAAGACTTTGCGCAACAGTCCCTAGGCATTTTCAAAATTTGTGTTGGCTTTTCCAGCTGGTTTTCGCTTCACGCTGACTCGCTTGATGTGCTGGTGATGCTCCTGGATCATACTCCTCGGCTTGAAAATTTTCATGGGCTCCTGTCCATGAGCTCCTGCACGGTCTGTCCATGTTTCCGTATTTCTGCTTCGCTCTCCCAACTGGCATCTTCTACTAGATGATTCTTCCACTTGACTAGATAGTCAAAGTATTCTTTTCTCCTAGTCTTCTTACCCACTCTCTTGTCCAGTATGCACTCCATTTGCGGCTTCTCTGCTATCAGCATCTGCTTCGTCCACTGGATCACTGGTTGCTCAGTTGCAGTCTCTGCTTCTATAGCTCTATATGGGTATAAATCTGCGATATTGAATATCAGAGATATTTCGACACCATCCGGTAGCTCAATCTCATAAGCATTTTCTCCGAATTTTCTCAAGACCTTGCATGGCCAGATTTTTTTTATTTTTAACTTGTTGTATGTTCCTCTCGGGAACCTTTCCTTCCTCAAGTGTGCCAGAACCAGATCACCAACTTCAAACTGAAGTTGTCTCCGATGCTGATCCGCTCTGCGCTTGTACTCTTGACTTGTCTTCAGCAGTCGCTCCTTCACCCTGCTGTGAAGTTCCCTCATCGCTTCAGCAAACTCTTCTGCACTAGCACTTTTAGTCGCAGTTTGTCCTGAATCCCTCAGTTCAAATACTCCTATTGGTTTTGTTTCGTATACAACCTGAAATGGACTTCGGCCTGTACTCCTATTCACCGAGTCGTTATATGCGAACTCCGCCTGTGGAAATATGCTATCCCAACTACTATGGTGTTCTGTCACCAAGCTTCTCAACAAGTCTCCTAGACTCTTGTTGACCACCTCTATTTGTCCAACTGTCTGCGGATGATAAGCAGAACTAAACGCTAAGTTAGTTCCTAGATTCTTCCATAGCGTCCTCCAAAAATGCCCTATGAATTTGGTATCTCTGTCCGAAACTATGCTTTTCGGCAATCCATGAAGTCAAATGACCTCCTTGAAAAATAGATTTGCGATGTGTGTCGCATCGCTGGTTTTCTGGAATGGAATGAAATGTTCCATTTTAGAAAACCTATCCACTACTACAAAGATCGAATCAACACCTCTTTGTGTCCTCGGCAACCCCAATACAAAATCCATGCTGATCGCCTCCCATGGCCTCTCTGGTATGGGCAATGGCTGATAAAATCCCGCATTCTGCTTCCTTCCATTCGAATGCTGGCAAATTCTACATCTGTCAACAAATCTCTTGACTTCTGACCGCATCCCTAGCCAAAAGTAATACTCGCTCAGCTTCACGAATGTTTTATCATGGCCAAAATGTCCTGCTAAGCCCCCACTGTGTTTCTCCTTCAACAGGTTCTCCCTCATGGAGCAATTTGGAATACACAATTGATTGCCTATGAACAACAATCCCTCCTGGATCATATAATCTATCCATGGGCTTCTATCTCTAAGAACTAGATTCTCAGCTGCTTCATACGCTTCTCCAAAGTCTGCATCTCCTACATACATGTCCCTGAGATTTTCAAAACCCAATGTTTTAACTCGGAATTCCTAAAGCAACAAACATTTCCTGCTCAAAGCATCAGCCACTTTGTTAGCAGTACCCGAAATATGCTTAATCACAAATGTGAAATTCTGCATATACTCTACCCATTTTGCATGTTTTTGATTCAATTTCTCCTGTTGATTCACAATCTGTAATGCATGATTATCACTGTACAAAACAAATTCTTTTGGGATCAAGTAATGCCTCCACTTCTTCAGTGCCTGTATGATAGCATAAAATTCTTTATCGTACGTGGAGTATTTCAGTTTCACCTCATTTATCTTCTCGCTGAAATATGCAACTGGTCTATCTTCCTGACTTAAGACTGCTCCTATGGCATACCCGCTTGCATCACATTTCACCTGAAATGTTTTCTGAAAATCTGACAACACCAACACTGGTCGTTCCGTGATCTTCCACTTCAACAGATTGAAGCTCTTCTCAGCCTCTATTGTCCAATGAAAATATTTATGCCGCTTCTTCACTGTGTCCATCATCGTTGCGCTAATTCCACTGAAATTTCTGATGAATTTCCGATAGAAACTAGCTAAACCATGAAAACTTCTCACCTCGAACACATTTCTCGGTGATGGCCAATTCTTAATCACCTCCACTTTATCTGGATCCATCCTCAATTCATTCGTCGAAATAAAAAAACCCAAGTAAATGAGTTATGTCTTCATAAATGAGGACTTCTTCATATTAATTAACAGCTTCTCCTGCTGTAGCTTTCTCATCACAATGCCCAAATGCTTCAAATGTTCAGCCTTTGATTTACTGTAAATCAGTATATCATCCAAGTACACAATGACAAACTTCCCGATGAACTCCCTCAGGACTTCATTCATCAACCTCATAAACGTACTCGGCGCATTCGTCAAGCCAAATGGCATGACAAGCCATTCATACAGTCCTTCATTGGTTTTGAAGGCTGTCTTCCACTCATCACCTTCTCTCATGCGAATCTGGTGATATCCGTTTTTCAAATCAATCTTTGAAAAATATTTTGCCCCACTTAGGTAATCCATCAAATCATCCATTCTCGGCAGTGGAAACCTGTACCTCATGGTTATTTTATTAATCGCTCTCGAATCAGTGCACATCCTCCAGCTTCCGTCTTTCTTCGGACTAAGCACTGTTGGGACAACATATGGGCTCAAGATTTCTCTGACCAATCCTTTGTCCAATAACTCTTGGACCTGCCTCTTAACCTCCTGATTCTCCTGCGGCGTCAACCTATATGCAACTTTGTTCGGAAAACTAGCTCCTGGTATGAGGTCTATATGGTGACTCACACTTCTCATTGGTGGCAACGAACGAGGTAATTCGTCTACCACGATATCAGCGAATTCTTCCAACAATTCCTGAATCTCGTCTGGTAGATCATTCATTCTTGTGCTAGTTAGAACAATCCTCGGTTTTCTGATTACAAAGAATTGTGGATCTTCTTTCTTCTCCATCTCCGTAAGAAGCTCCTTCCCACTCATGAGAAGTATTGTGCTATTTACTTCTGATTTCACCTCCTTATCCTTTATCAGAAGCAACCTGTGTGTCCTCCCATCCTTCTCTAAAGTATATGTGTTCATTCTCCCATCATGAACCACATTTCTATCATATTGCCATGGTCTACCCAACAATAAATGACATACATCCATAGGAATGACATCACATAAGACCTTATCATTATAACCTCCTATCTTGAATTCAACTAAACACTGTTTAGTGACACTTACCTGATGTCCCTTCTGTAGCCATAAAAATTTGTATGGACTCGGGTGATCAGTTGTCTCCAGTTCCAACTTTTCCACCATCTCGGTTGAAACGAGATTATCTGTGTTACCACTGTCAACAATAACCTTGCATACCCATTCCTTGGTTTTGCAAGATGTCCTGAAAAGTCTGGTCCTTTGAGCTGAGTCCTCCACCTCCTTTCCGGGTGTTAAGAGAACTTTATGCATCATCAGTGACCTTCCACCTTTTGTGTCTTCAGTCTCAACATCTCGTTTCTGTGCCTCAGTGATGTGAGCTTCTCCACTATCCTTCTTCTTCTCTGGACACTCAAATGACCTGTGCCCATTCTTTCCACATGTGAAACATGTAATTACTCCACCTCGGCCTCTTCCTCTACCTCTAGTACGAGGAAAAGTGTTTGCATCCGCATAATCTCCCTTCTGCTCATTATGTTGTCCTCTTTGTTCAACATGTGGCCCTCTCTGTGAAGTTCCACCTCTTTCTACCCTACCCTAAGGTTTCTTCCATTCCTCTTTGGGATTCTGATATTTCTCCTGAACAACTGCCTTGCCTCTGGGCTGACTTCTGCCTCGCCCTCACTGACCTTGCTTACGGCTCAGCTTCTCCTCATCTTTCAAAGCCATCTGATAAGCATCCTCCACTGTTTTGATGGTAACCATGCTTAATTCATCCTGAATGTCGTATCTCAGACCATTCAGGTATCTAGCAACCTTCTCATCATCACTCTCCTGATGACCTGCCTGATGTTCAGTCGATAGAATTCCTCAGTGTACTCTTTCACTGTCATCAGCTTCTGTCTCAGGGTTTTGCATCCTCCTAAACAGAGTAATTTGATAGTCTCTTGGGATGAACTTCGCCTTCATCTTCGCGATCATTCGATCCCAACTTTTGATCTTTTGCTTGCCTTTGCAGCGTTTGTCAGCTTGTAGCTCATCCCACCATAATGCTGCATGTCCTTTCAAGCGTGTAACAGCATGCCTGACCTTCTTATCTTCTTCGATATATTCATAATTGAAGTAGGTGTCAAGAGCTCTAATCCAATCTAGTAGCTCTTCCGCATCCAGATTTCCTTCATAGACTGGAATGTCCATCTTTGTTTTCGAACTCATTCGGGCGATAACCTTAATTAATCGCTCATTTGCCGCATCTTCGGCTGCAACTTCCTCTTCTTTTTCAGCCTCTACTTCATTATCGAAATCACTGAGATCCCCTGCACTAGTTGTGCGTCTTTGAGTTGTCTCCATCTCCTTGAGCCTTGCTCGAAGATCAGGCATCTGTCTCTCCATTTCTGGATTTCCTATCGGCCTACCTCTTCTTCGTACCTCCCTTTCTTCTGGATCAGGTGATTGTCTTTCTCTTCTGGGCAGCATGATAAATCCTCTTCTCTGCTATAGAAAGAAAAGAACTTCCCCGCTCTGATACCACAACTGATGGCAGCCGCACTCCTCGGAGCATGCCTGCTCACACAAGATCTTCTTCTTCTAAGCTCGAAGAACTCTAAGGTTCTTCTATTTCCCTATCAGGAATTTTCCTCACCCACGGTACTCCTTAAAGATCTCCCTTAACGGTCGAGAAATCGAAATTCGCGATTTCGTGAATTCTGTGGTCGCATGCCTTATGCCTCACGATTCCCTGATACACGTGTGGGTTGACTCCTCCACCTTCTATCCTTCTATCGTAATTTTGGGTTTCGCGGGATCGCGAAACCGGATGTCGATGAACACGGGACTTACCCTTTCCCGATCCCCGATACTATGCCACCTGTCCTCCACTATCTCCCACTGTGGCCCACACGACTCTCCCGTCGGGATATCGTGGATCGCGAATTCAAGTTGCAAGGGTTTCTTGCCTCCGGAAACTCTGATGCCCCGAACTCCGACTCTTCAGGATCTCTTGACACGCATCCTCGCTGATGGACAGTTCAAAGCTTGTCGGGATATCGCGGATCGCGATTCCAATGTGCAAGAGTTTCTTGCCTCCGGAAACCCTGATTTTCCGATGACTTGTTCGGGACTTCTGCTCTGCGCACTAGGGCTTAACCCCTGCGTAACTCCTGCCGAATCTGATGGGTTACGGAATTTTCACGAATTCCCTCCTCAGATCTTGACCCTCGCTTCTTCCTCTTTGAGGATTTCTTGACGTGAACCCTTCTGTGCAGTCCTTCAACAGATTTGAAGGCTCTACTCCTCCTGAGCTTGTTCTCGACTTATCAAGTCTTCCTGCGAACTTCTCGCATGCACTCCTTGCGGAAAACCTTCAACGACACATCCGTGTTGAAGCCTTTTGACTCTACGCACACCTGCAACAACAGTCTTCTAATACTCTGCTCAGAATCTCAACTCTGAGACTTTTATCCTGGCCTGCGCACTCCTTGCAAGACACTGTGCCTAACTGCACCTTCCTGGGATAAATGAGAACAAAATTTAACTCCAATTGAGCCTTTCTGTCAACGCACTCCTTGCGGACACTCCAACTGCACTCCTTGCAGGAAGTTTCTGGCTCAAATAGAGAAACAATTGAAACTCATTTACTCACCCTCTCAGACTTCAACTCAACCATGAAATCACATACACAACATATAAAAGCAAATGTATGACATGAAACAACATTCATGAGCAAAATGTCAATACACAGAGAAACAACCCAAAACCATGAATTTGAATCAAAGCTCTTCTATTTATTCAAATGCCTGTGCATGGGTGTTCTTCATACAGTTCTCTGCTTGCTCTTCTCTTCCTTCTCTGAATTGATAATATTACAATGTACAAATGAGGGTGTCTATATCTGTTTTCCCTCCTGGACTCTAAAACTATCAAATCTACAATTAAAATCCTATCTACCAGAATTAAGTCTATTAAATGCCGACTATCTACCAAAGGACGAGAGCTATCCGCTCAAGGTCCATTTACAATGTACAAGAGCGCCACCTCTTAAATGACTCATTTAAGACTTTGCGCAACAATCCCTAGGCATTTTCAAAATTTGTGCTGGCTTTTCCAGCTGGTTTCCGCTTCACGCTGGCTCGCTTGATGTTCTGGTGATGCTCCTGTATCAGATCGTCTCCCTCTACCTCTTTGAGGCTGGAAATTTTGATTCTGATCTTATTGTCTTTGTGCTTGGAAGTGTTGATTCGGTTGTTGTTGTCTGTGTCCTCCACTGGAATGAGAATTTCTGTGAATGCTCCCTCTTCCTTGGTGATCTCTGCCTCGCCCTCTGCCTCTCCCTCTGCTGAAGGAGAATTGTGTTTTGAAAGCATTGGCGATTGACTCATCTGTGAGATGCAGTCTGGTCTCTTGTATCACCAGAGAACCAATTAGTTCATCTGTTGAAAAACATGATAGATCCTTGGATTCAAGGATTGTTGTTACAACCATTTCAAATTTCTTTGCCAAACTTCTGAGGGTTTTCTCAACAATCTGTTGATCAGTGATGGTTTCACTAGTCAATCTGATCTAGTTCACAATGCCCATGACTCTGGTCATGAACTGATCCACATTTTCGACCTCTATCATCCTTAGAGTCTCGAATTGCATCCTCAAGGTC
Organism: Picea mariana; assembly: GCA_032191745.1. Taxonomy (NCBI): domain Eukaryota; kingdom Viridiplantae; phylum Streptophyta; class Pinopsida; order Pinales; family Pinaceae; genus Picea; species Picea mariana. The sequence continues at coordinate 8,942 of JASDQU010354624.1, forward strand.
TGCAGTTTAACTGTTTTGACCCTATCATTTCCTTGATAGGAAGATTTAAGGATGTCCCAGTCCTGTTTTGAAGCACCAGCGCCTGTGATTTTTGAGAAAATCGAGTCATCCACAGAATTTTGAATCCAAAATTTAGCTTTATTTTCTCTATTTTTTTGCGTTGCCTAAGAAATTTTCTGTTGATTAGTCATGGTGGACAGGTCTACTGGATCTGGTTCCACATATCCATGATCCACTAGATCCCAGCACTCTTGTGCTTACAAGAACGATCTCATCCAAAGAGACTAGAACTCATAGTTTTTTCCAAGAAGAATCGGACCCTGAGTTGGTCCTAAATTGCTAGACGTCGCCATATTTTAAAGAATTTAACAAAACAGAAAAAAAATTCTTACTTACCTGTCTCCTGCGTGTAATTTGTAGCGGCTTTGGAACTCTGTGATTCAAGATTTCGTGAGTTTCGACTGCGTGATTTTTGGCTTCGTGATTCTGTCTTCGGGACTTCGTTATACGAGTCCTCTGATCTCTTGTCACTCCAACCTCCAATCTCTGAAGAGAGATTAACGGCCTTGGATTGGCCCTTAGTCTCCGTGCAATGTGACCACACACCTAAATGTTAAAGCGCTATCGACTTTTCGTGATTTGGAGAATAGAAACGTCTGTGTCGATTCTTTATCCTCCGAGCGATCACAATGCTATGACCACCCAACGTCCTTTTTACAACTCACACCTTCATGAGTTCTTGGGTTGAAATCTCATGCCCTCGTGTTGAGATCTACCGAGATGCGATAAGTCAACGCCAGGTTGATTCCTCCCTTGACGCTTTTTTCTATTCGCAACCTCGCGGGTTGAAGTGTCGAGCCTTTACGCTCTTATCCCGTGAATCCCCGAGATGCGAGAAATCAACGGAGTGTTGACTCCTTTTCTAGGCGACACGTGTCAACCTATCTATCACGCAGACCCCACCTTATGGCTCTGCCACGTGTTCCCTCGTGCCTCATCTCTCGGCACTTCACGACTTCTACAATAAAAAAGAGATCCCTTCAACCTCCGAACCTCCGAATACACGATACGCGATGGGGTTCCTGATCCAAAAATCCGACCGTTCTCTGGATCCAACGGTTGTCCTTACTCCTTGCGATTTCGCAACTTTGCGACTTCGTGAGTTGGGACACCCAACTCTTGGGCTCTTGCTCTGCAAACCTCCGAGTTCACAAAATCTGAAATGCCGAAACTTCCCTTTGGACTCTTCAATGGTCCAGATCTTCCTGTGATCTGACGGTCTAGATCCTTTCGGGATTTCACGATTCGTTATTTCGCGACCTTAGAAGTCTTGTCACTGAGTTACCCAAACCGCGAACGCCGAGATGCCGAAATGAGATGGCGATTGGATCTGCTGCCACCTGTCCTTTGAGATGGACAGTCCTAATGATTTCGTGACTTCGCAAGTTGAAATTTCTCCTGTGCACTCCAGAGGACTAATCCTCCTGCACTTTCTCATGGATCCGACGACTGTCGGTCCTCTGCACAAAATCTAATGGCTAAAATTCTTACGCCTTTTCCATGCTCTCCTCGTCCCTTCTGAACTGGATTTCCACCTCGGATCTTTTCAGAGGACGGATCTTACTGCTACGACGGTTGTTCTTTGCTCCTTAGACGCGATCTTTGCTGCATTTGAAGGAATTTTCTCCTGCGAAAGAAAAATTCGTGATTCTTTCAAAGATTTGAAAGAATTTCACGAGTTCTTTGAAGCTTAGCGTTGTTTGCTGCAATCATTGACGAATTTGGGAGAATTCCAGTAAATCTTTAAACGATTCTTCCTTCTGCAAGAATCTTTAACGAATTTGAACGAATTCTTTGAGTTCTTCAAATGTTCCTGCATCCTGCAGCTCTTTTTCATGAATCTTTTATGAATTTGAAAATTTTGCAAGAATATTTACTGTTTCTCCATCTGTAATCTCCGCTTCCTTCTCGTGTTTCTACTCCTCGAAACTTTCGAGCGTAGTACGCTCTGCGACGTCGGCGAGCTCCCTACAATGATCTTTTGAGAGTATGAATGGAAAACTTTCCAAGCTTTGTGAAAAGTCTGTGAAGCGTTCTCTCGTGATCCATGTAAGCTCTTTGCTGTGAGGATCCTGTTTCTCTCCAGCCTGTGTGAAGAGGCTTACTACTGTAGCTCTGATACCATGATAAATTGTGAAGCAAGAAATGCAGAGAGAAAGAATAGAACAAAAAACAATATATTAGAATATAAGAAGAAGAGTACAAAATGAGTACATGAAGAAGTTCATGAAGCAGTACTATGCAAAGGGAAATAGCTGAGCTAAATAGGCTCAAGCAAAACAAGAATAGAAAGTACAGCTGGCAGTGTACAGTCAGCCTGTTGAGGTTACATTATATTTAACAGAGGGAAGGGTAAGTTCTCACGTATAATTAGCATCAAGCTCGAAACCGCTTATTTTTGCAACATGAGAAAGACCCCCTCTCCACTTTTGAATAGTTGTCAGGTCGTGTCGCGGCTTCTCTTCATGAGTTTGAGTGTCGTACATTTTCTTCTCTTCCAGTTTGCGCAGGTCCTCAGAGTAAACTCCACCTTTGCCCTGTGTCCACCAAAGCTGAGCAGGCTTCACATGGTAAAACAATGGAATAATCGATGCCTCGACTCTAACATTATAATACGACCAACAAAATGTAATGTCCCCACTTTGGGACATCATCACAGGGCAGAGACTTATGATGACCAGAGTAGCCAGATGGATGTTATAGCAAGTACAGGGGTATTTGAGAGGCATTGTGGGGTCCAGTTGGAATTTATCATCATATTCCATCATTATGAGCCATTCCGCATAGGTTGGCTTTGGTTTCGTTCCATTCCGACGATTTCTATGATTTTGACTATTTTGAGCTATAAGTTAATTAAAATCACTGAAGAGGGCATTTTGGGCACATTACTTGGAGGAACCTCTCAGTGTAATAGCTCATTGGAATCGGGAGGAGCAACACTACAGGATGGGATGGCTAGAAGTGACTTTCAGTGGTCAGGGAAGCCACAAGGAGAGATAAGGAGATTTTCAGAGGTAAAAAGGTTAATTAATTAATTA
>JASDQU010354625.1:1244-11986 GCA_032191745.1 Picea mariana
GGTGAATGGTCACAAGATATCATCCATCATGCTCATGAAAGTGGCTGGAGCATTTGTCAAACCAAAGGGCATGACCAACCATTCAAAATGTCCTTCCTTTGACTTGAAGGTAGTCTTCCATACATCTGTCTGTTCTATCAGGACTTGGTGGTAGCCAGACTTCAGATCAATCTTACTGAAGTATTTGGCCCCCATGAGTTGATCAAGGAGGTCATCGATTCGAGGAATCAGGTACCGGTTTTTGACAGTGATTTCATTCAAAGCCCGGTAATCAATATAGAGTCGGCAGCTTCCATCTTTCTTCTGTACCAGCATGATTGGGCTCCTGCAAGGTGATGAGCTAGGGCGTATGTGCCCCTTGTGGAGTAGTTCTTGGATCTATCTCTTCATCTCCTCATTCTCTAACAAAGAGCGATGAGAGACTGGCCCATTGGGCAGCGATGCGTCGTGGGTCAGATCGATGGGGTGCTTGACCTGGCAGTGAAGAGGTACCCCTGTAGGTGAGGAGAAGATATCCGAGTATTCTTCCATGACCTTATCTACTTGCTTCTGCTATGTGGAGAGGTTGGTCATAGAGACCCTGGATGTGGCTACGATCTTTCTCTTAATCTGAGGGTGAATCACGAAGAAGAAAAAATTCCCCATCTGAGAGATGACCTTCCTACATTGCTTAGCAGAGATCAAGGAAATAACACTAGGTAGGACTACCTCAGGTATCCTATACAATTTCCTGTTCAAAGTAATAATAACACTACGAGGCCTAGAATCATATACAGCATGACATTTCCATAAATAAGGTTGGCCCAAAAGAACATCACAAACTTCAAGAGGAGCACCGTCACACAATACCCCATCTTTGAAGGGCTTGATGCCATACGGCAGTCAACACTGTTGGCTGACGCGGAGATTGCTTCCTTGGCAGAGCCATCCAATGGTGTAGGATTGTGGGTGCGGTGTTGTTGGAAGGGCCAGCCACTTGACGACCTCTAATGATATGAGGTTCTTCTGGCTACCGCTGTCAATGATGAAGTGCAGCAGGGTGCCTTTTACCCACATCTGTGAATGGAAGAGGCGCTTTCCTTCTTTTGGCTCGTCTGGTTCACCAGGCTAGATCTTGGTGGTAGCAACGGTGGCACTGGGTTCCACATCAATGATCTATCTTCCCCTTTCTAGTTCTGTCTCAGAGTCAGAATCTACATCTGATTCAGAGGCTTTCACTTCGGCCACCAACGACTGCTTTGAGCGACAGTCAGCAGTGTTATGCCAAGGGCTCTAATGGAAGTTGCACCACTTCTTGGTATCTTTCTTTTTCTTTCCAGTGTCCTTCTTTGCTTGCGGCTTGTACTGGTTTTCTTGATACTGTCCATCTTTGCTCTGTCCTTTTTTCAGTGGGTTGGGGCCACCCTTTCCTGGCTTTTTTTGTGAGGGGTTCCAGGCCCAAATTGCCACGTATTTTGTTTAAGCTTCTGCTCAATTTTGACAGCATATCGGTAGGCCACACCCAAGGATGAGATGTCTAGAAATTCCATTTCGGTCTAGATGTATCCATGCAGAGCATCGCAATACTTGAGAACTAGATGTCACTCTGAATATTTGATACCCAACTTGGTGTGCAAGTTATGGAAAATATTTGTGAAATCTGGCACTGCTTGGTCTCTTTCTTGCCGCAGTGTGGTTCATTTGGGATACAGGTCATCATAACTTCCGATAGGGTAGTATTGTTACTTAATAGCATCCCTGAAGGATTCCCATGTGGCCATGACTGAAAATAATGAGGTTTCCTCTGTTTCCTTTTGCTCACAGAAAGTTTCCCACCAATCTTTGACATGGGGAACAACTTTGAGGAGTGCAAAAGTAATCTTTTCTCTATTCAAAAATTTATGAACAGAAAAATACCCTTCTAATAGATTCAACCACTTGTATACAACATATGCATCTATCTGACCTTCAAATATAGAAATATCAAAGTTTATTTGTACCTTGAAGGGGGTGGCACCTCCGTTCGAAGAAGATGCATCGCCTGTTGGTAGTCGTCGAAGGATTTGCGTGAAACTATCCATCATCTCGTTCCTCTATTGCGTGAGGGCTTCCTCAATCAACAGTTTGAAAGGATATCATGTCCTGTCATATTTCTTTTCTCCTACCATGGGAGGTTACTTGGGTGTGTGAGATCTTCTATCCTCAAGAGAAACAAGCTCGAGACCCAACTCGTTGTACTTCGACCTCGTTGGGGACATGCATTAAGACGACAAGGAGCAGACCGCTCTGATACCACTGATCCTGATTTTATGAGAAGAACAAAATGAATACAGATTATTAACATGTGCTTAACACAAAATAACAAATATACAGTAAAACTGGTTTTCTATACAATAACAAAATAAGATGAAACTGTAAAATGTAGTGGAAACAAGCTTGCTGGAATGGTGGCGGCTTATCTCTGAGAAGAGACGTGACGACAGCACGCATTCGCAAGAAGAATGTTACAATGAGGCTCTGAAGGCATTTTTACAATAATAAATAATGCCAAAAACCATAGACATCTAAAAACCTAACCCTAGGAGATGAAACGCCAAAAGTCATGTGGGCCCCGTTTGGGTAAGCTAGTACATCAACTTCCCGGGGTCATAACTTTTGCATATGATCTCTGTTTTAGGTGTGTGATATCCCATTGGAAAGGTATCACCGAGGAGATTCATTTTGGGGGCTCAATAATTCCTCTAGATATCATTGAAGATATCAATACCGAAAAACATTCATTTAGGCCCTCAAAATGGCCTCGGAAGTAAAAACTGCTAAAAATAGTAAATTGCCAAAAATGTCAGAAAACTGTTTTGAGCCAGTTGGAAAAGGTGGGTGGCCACCAATATCCATCTGGATCAATAACCCACATAAAAATGATGATGAAAATGATGATGATGACAATGACGATGATGAGGAGGAGTATGACAATGACAGTGTTGATTATTGGTGGTGACAATGGTGATGATGATAATGAAAATGTAAATGTTTATGATGTTGACAATGGTGATGAGGACAATGATGATGATGATGATGATGATGACTCAGACAATTATGATGAAGACAATGATGAAGAAATTGATGATGACGATGATGATAATGATGACAATGGTTATGACCATGACAACATTGAACATGACAACAATGGCCCTATAGAAATTAGCATTTGAAGTCATTAAAGGTGAACATTCCCTTATTACTTCATTGTTTTGATATATGATGATTGTTCCTTTTTATATGAAKAAARACTAACCATTATTCCTTTTATCAATTCCTTGTATGATTATGCCTAAGGGCACTAAAGGGATGCTAACCTAATACCTCCATGGTAAATCTATTAGTATCCAACCATTAGTTTTGAAGCTGCATTAAAACTTCAAGGAAGAGAGGGTTTTGTAAACCTTGGCTCTCCTATATTTGTCTTGAAAACCTAAGTTCATTCTAGGAGCATAAGTTAAAATATTATGTTAAGCACATTGAAGGTCATTGGAAAAAAAAAATGAAATTAACACACTTTGATCATTAGGGAAACACATAAACCTATCGAAGTGAATGTTAGTTTGTATATTCAACAACAAATTTCAGTGTTAGTCTTCTTGGAGTGATAGTTTGAACTTCATCATATGCTTAAAATCATATGTTTAGTGGATAAAGGGGCCTCCTTGTGTACAATGTCCTTGTTAACCTAGTTGAAACAAATTGAATCCCCCACTCTCATTCCACCAATGAATGAGTTTGAAGCCCTTGACAATAGATTTTATAACCCAACATGTATTCATCTGCCCAATCTTCCAATTAAGTTTGTTGGTAAACGTTTCTTGATTGATGTCTCAACCATGACTAGTATATCATATTAAAATATCCTCCATGGACATGATTATGTATATGTCATCAATGCTATGGAATATTCACTCTTTCATGTCATGAAATTCCCTAATGTAGGAAACATTGTAACCATTCATTGGGCCAAATATTGTGATATCTCACAATGTCCAACACCTAACGTCTTCACCCATTCCATCACTCACATTGATCCAATGAACTATGTGACCACTTCCATTACTTATGCCACATTGGCTCCCGTTGAGTGTGAGCCAATAGATCTACAACCACCTCCTCACCACTTCTACTTGGAGGTTGGTTATATTTGTTCACCCATGGGAGTATCTAATTTGGTCCAAAAATGTAACAAATAATCCCAACTAATGATATGGATTGCTTGGTGCAAGTAGAAGATGAAATGTGTACAAGTGCGAATGCTTAAAGTATGGTTGTTTATTTTCCTTAACATTCAAATAACAAATATAAAGGAATATGATTGAAAAAAACCTTATGTGGTAGCTTCCTTGTGAACTAGTACTTGTTTGTAGTACAAAGGAAGATAGATCCACACATGTCTATTTTGAAAACAAACGATGCGACATGACCAACGTCAAGGATTTTCACCAAAGCTAGCTAAACATTCAAATAATCATCCGTGCAAAAACCAGTGACTATGTATCTACCAAACAACTCGTCACTATCTTAAAAAATAAACAACCTAACAACTTGTAGCAATGATGCATACTCACACATCCAATCGAATCATGGAAGAGGCCCTTTCCATTAACAACACTGAGCTATCGACATAAGCATAGTAACTGTGTTATTTTAAAGTGTAATTGGTAATGTAGGGTTTACCACTATTATAACCAAGCCAGTGACTATAAACCAACCAACACAACTTCCATATGACCAAATGGGCGAGCTTGTCGACAATTACACAACCATCCAATCAAAATATGAGTTGTAAAATGACAGGACATGTTGGTCTTCTTAAAAAATTTCCATAGTGGAGGGCCAAGGTTGTTACGTAGTCGAGATGGGCAGAGTAGTGCCACTCTTTTTAATGGAAAAACCTCCAAGGCCACGATGTATACAGGACGAACTGCGAGAGAGGGGAAACTAAGGTTGAAGCTCCATAATTTGAAGTACCTGAGACATCAATAAAGAAGAATATGGACAAATATTTAAAGATTCAGAAGTTGAAGGAGGAGATAGCAGAGATCAAGTTGTTAGATAGACATATAAAATCAGTATTTTTATGGTGTTGATTAAGCAATCCACATGTCATTGTTGCCTGCCTCTAGTATTTTTATGGTGTTTATTAATAAATCAACGAAAAAGAGGTATTTTTCATCACAACTATGACATAGATACATTGTATATACATTAATCTAGACCCTGAAAGAAGAATGAAGAAAGACTGATGAAAACTTAAAACTTGCGTCAACCAAATTGTGTACTTTCAAAAAAAATTAGGGTTTATGGTTTACATGATGAATTGATGATGGAATAAATTGGGCGTGTTATTAAAATTTGAGTCCATAAACCCTCCCATATCATTAACGCATGTGAATAGTCTATCCATGAAAAATTTTAGTGCATACAGAAACTGTTTGAAAAAATTTCAATGTTGGCCCTGTTAGGGTTCTATGATATAGTCCTCTAGTTTGCAGTTACCTATTGGGAAATTTTTCTCTGATCATTTTGAGAATGTATTCATGATAAGAAGATCAGTATTAATGGTCTAGTGATGTATCTTGTGTGACAAAGAGGTGTCCAGGCATATCCAAAGTTGGCAAGTGATGATTTGAACTATTGAATGTGAAAATGCCAAAAGTTAGATTTTGGTAGTTAAGGCTCAGTTTTCAATGTGTTATAAGATTCCAAAAGTTCTCACTTTTGGCAGATCAAAAGTTAGATGAGGGGTGTTCTTAGCTGCCAAAAATCACAGAATATTTCCAACGGTTTGCCTGTCTCGTCAAACTCTCAAACCACCATTGTTACACATGTCATGATGATTCTAAATGTCTTTGAAATCATGAATGAGGATCTTTTGTCACAATATGAGGTGTTCTATTATGATTTTAATTGATGTTTTGAGAAATCATTAAACCCTAAGCTATCATATCTGAAATCCTTACTGTCATTTCAAGAATCTTCCATCATCAAAAAACATTTGTCATTATCAAATCTGCCCAGCAAACCATATGGCATTCTCTGTTTTGAATGAGAATTATAGTTTCTAGTCTGCAAACTATTCATTTAAAAGGTTTTCATTCAAACCACTAGTCTACCTCATGCAATTTTCCTCCATATGACTTCCATTTCACCCTACATTAGCGTTGATCTTCCACTCTAGCTCGATTTTGTTGTTTGCAAGTATTAACGTTTTTTGCAAATGGCCAATGGAGGAAATTTTCTGAAGAAGGAGATGAATGATGTCTTATATCTAGAATCTCATCCTGAGATTTTCCATATGTTTAAAGAAGTAGGTTGTTACAAGTATTGTGAGAAATTGTAGGGGTATCACCAAGGTGTTGTTGAAGCCTTTGCTCAAAGATTTCATGGAGAAAGAATAATCCTGGGACCAATGCTAATGCAAATTGATGAGGCAGATATGCCTAAGAAAGGTGAGATATTTTTTAAAACCACTGTCACTAAGTATATTGAGTTCAAGTCTTACCTTAATCCTGATTTTAAAAGCATTATTTGGTAGAAGGATGTTCCTAGGTCTTACCTGGAGGAGAAATGGTAGCATTTTCTTAAGCCAATTGAAGTGTACATCACTTGTGAGGGTAGATATGGTAGAGTCATGATCTATCACTTCAAATTGATGAATCATTTTATAGGAAAGTTTCCTCTCAATCTACCCCATTACCTTCACAAGAGCTTCACTAAGATGTCACACCAAGTTCAAGCTAAGCCTGATAAGGTACATAATAGGATTTTCCATCATGGCCTCATAAATATTATAGTGATGGAGGAACTCCAGAGAAGAGAGGATACATGGGATTATCTCCTATTGTGGGGAGAATTCGGGAAAGTGGTCCATCCCAAGAACAAGAATACACCTAAAAAGAAGTCCTCTACACCCATGAATAGTAAGAGGAAGAGAAGGGCTCTGTCTCCAGTTCAGACAGAATAACCAATTACTTCACCTAGTTCTAAGAAGGAAAAAAGGAAGCTTGAGTTTGATCAGGGACTAGAGGACCATAGCAGTGTTGCTGACAAAAACGTCTTAAATTTTCCATACTCAGATTCTGAATCTGAAACACCCATGGAGGAGAGAGAGGAAACTGAAGTTGAAGCTCCAACCTTGAAGGTACCTGAGACATCAACTAAAATGAAGATCAGTAAATGATCCAAAATTTAGAAACTGAAAGAGGAAGTAACATAGCTTAAGTTTTTAGAATGAGTCATCAAATCTCATAATTAGGCTATGAAAGGATATTTGATGAGGTAAGAGACTCATTTGAAAGCTTAGCTAAAATGCATGTAAAGGAGAAGAATAAGAATAAGAAATTTCTCCAGGAGAATCATAAGCTGCATAAAATGGTTAGATGTTTAAGTATCAAGCTAATGCTTAAAGATCCTTAGCCAAAAACACATCCCAGTCTAGAATCTATAGACGAAGTTGTTGTGAACCTAAACAAAGATTCTGAAGGGTAGACAAATCGAAGAAATTCCATTTTTTGCAATTTTGAAAACGACTTCAAAGACTTGCAGTTTTGATAGCTTAACTAAATTTTAAAAAGCGTTGTTAGCTGTCGAATCCTAGGACTTCCAATAGATTTTCCTACTCTGTTTCAGGCACATAAGATTTCAAAAGCACAGACACAGGCATAAGGTTAGTCCTTTTTCGCAGATCAAATATGTTTTCTTCCAAATCATTCAAGGAAGGTTTCAAATGAATTATAACTTTAAAATGGATAAATATCATCCTCTTTTTTAGGGTTTAGTGGAAAATACAAAGGATACAAGGCTCAAAATTTATCCTATTTTTGGTTGAAGATTTTCCCAAGTGCCAGAAAAGGATATCAAGTTGCCTTGTCATCAACCAGCAGACTACTGAAGATGTTGAAGATTGTTGAGGACTACCATATTAGGATAAGGGATTGATCCCTTAGGATAAGACTTGATCCTACTTTTGTGAAACTATTTTGATTATGTACTATTTTTAGTATTTCAGATCCTCTTTGATATGATCTTAGATTTTGATGTAAAGGGTATAAATCCTATGATTTCAAAGGAAGATGAGGTTAGATTGACAGGGAAGGATGGAATGGAAATGTCCCCATCCACTGTAAAAATGTTTCAAATAATGTAAGTGACTGTTATGGATGAATACAAAGGCATTATATTTCCAGATTCTTGGGTCATGTTTAAGTGGTGAAGTTTTTCCCTGATGTAACTTGTTATTTTCCTATTTCACATGCTTTTTATTTATGTATTGTTTATGAGAAGATAATTTGCAGTATTTGTTCTTAACACCTTGTGCTAGCTCAAAACAATGTTTATGTTTTCTTCCAAGTTTGAAATGTATAATTCAGATAAGATCTTCTCTGCATTTGAAATGAACTTTGATATATTGTTCTTTTCCCATTTTATAATCTCAAAGGATACATTGACACTATTACCCTACCTCATTACATTTTTTCTTATTTATTCATTCATCATTCATCTTAACTTCTGATGCAGGAGCATCCACACCTCGTCATGTGAGTTTGCATGTGGAGGAAAGAAAAAAGACCGCAGGGTGACGCCAGCATCACGGTTATGACCATTTTGATGAGCGCCGCCATTTACATAAAAGCCTCCATATTTAGGCGTACTTGTATATTGAAATAGACCGCGAGTAGATAAGCTCTCGTCCTGATACAGCAGAGGCACTTATTAGATTTAATGCAGAGAGGTTAGATTTAGTGCAGGTAGATAAGACCATTATGTCTTGATTTGACAATTAGCTTTTTGAGAGGGAAAACCGGATATAGACACCCTCCCTTGTATGATTGCATAGAGAGTATCAGCATTAGCATTTAGGAGAAGAACAGGAGAGCAGAACAGAAAGCTTGAACAAGACCCCATGTACAAATATTGAATTAATAATAGAGACCTGATTCAATTTCATGGCGGTGGTTATTCTCTGTATATTGTTAATCTTATGCTGTTGTATGCTTGCTTCTTGTTATGCTTTCATTATATATGCTGCATACGTGATCTCATGGAAGATTAGAAACCTGGGAGAAAGGAGGGATTAAGTTCACTCATTCCACTGATTGAACCGGGAGTTTCCTGTATAGAGTGCAGTTGAAATCTCTCCGCATAGAGTGCGTAGAGGCGGTTCGATAGGAAAGTTCTTACCCTCATCAATCAAGAGTGGTTGAGTTGAATTCCATCCCATGGACGTGACTATCCCTTGCGTGTTGTTGGGATTATGTCTTTGTATCTTTGTTTCTGGGTATATTCTTCTTTTATATGCTGTGTATGTCATTATGTGGAAGAATTAGAAGCCGAGTGTCGGAAAGAATGAGTTTCAATTGTTTCTCTGTTTAGGCCAAGAGATTCCTGCATAGAGGCAGTCGAGTTCCTCCGCATAGAGGCAGTCGAGGAGGCTAAGCAGTTGAACCTTTGCTCTCATTTTGTTTAGAGTTGGTTTGAGGTATTCGAGCCGTGCAGGTAGGTGCAATTCGAGGTTGAGTCTCAGTAGCAAGTCTGAGAAGGAGAAATTTGTCACTGTTGCGGAGCGAAGCGCACAGGACCCGGAGGACTTCAACACTTTTGAAAAGGGTTGAAGACCCAGGCAGGGATAGGACCCGACAAATCCCTGAGGAAGTCCAAGTTGACAAAAGCTCAGGAGGGATAGACTTGTTATTCCGTTGTGCAGGAAAAAGGTGGCGAACGGAGAATTTTTCAGAGGAAGAGAATCAGCGACTTGAAGTTGTCGTGAAGACTCGCGAAGTCCCACGAATCGTGGGATCTGAGAGAAGGAATGAGGGAGAAAACCCCTCAGGCGCAGAAAGAATCATTTGCTGTTGCATCGTGGAAAAATTGGGGTCGGTGAGTGTTAGAAACGCATGCACGTCGAAATCGCGGGGTGCGATTTCCCGATCTGATCAGGACCATCGATCCGAGCACGGACAAGTGGCATCAAATCCCAAGGAGTCGGGGTTCGGCACTTCGGCGTTTGCGAAGTCAGAAGGAGTGAAGAGAGATAGCGAAGTCCCGAGTCGCGAAGGACGCACGGAGGCTGTGTGGAGTTAGCACGTTGTTTCGGCACTCGGGGACTTGAGGTATAAACACTCGGCATCGCGAGTGACGATATCCCGAGGTAGACGTTGACCATCGGGACTCGGAGTCTCGACATTTGGATGCACGGTACAGGGTTGCAAGACCCGCGATATCGCCAGACCCGATCTCCCGATATCCAAAGGGGAGATTGCTGAAGGAGAATTACTATGGGTAAGGAGCTCCTGAGGGAGTCGGAAGAGCTGGGCTCTTTAGGCCGTGGAAAGTGAAGATCCTGGTAGTGCGACTGTGTCGTCGAGGGAAGGTTGCGTCAGAGTGGTATCAGAGCGGGAAAAAGAAGGTTCTCTTGTTCAGGTAGCATAGAGGAGAAAATGAAATGCCGCCCAGAAGAGAAAGGAAATCACCTGGTCGTGAGGACAGGGATGCCCGGAGGAGAGGCAGGCAGCCAAGAAATCTAGCAGGGAATGCTGAGATGGAACGTCAGATACGAGATCTCAGGGCAAGACTCGAGGATATGGAGGCCACCCAGAGGCGTGGAGTGATCCGGATTTTATGAGAAGAATGAAATGAATACAGATTATTAATAGGTGCTTAACACGAAAATAACAGAGATACAGTAAAACTGGTTTTCTATTAAATAACGAAATAAG
>JASDQU010354626.1:0-12039 GCA_032191745.1 Picea mariana
AGTGAAACTGGGCATTGGTCAATTCCTAAAATGCCATGGGATGAAAGAGTGTGTCACCTTTGTGACACTAAGAAGGTTGAATATGAAAATCACTTTCTCTTAGATTGTCCAGCCTATACCCATATTAGATCTCATTTTCAAAATATTTATCACACTAGCAACCTTCCTAACCTCTTAACTCAACAAAAGTATGGTGATCTTGGAAAGCTTCTCTTAATGCTTTTCGAGCACAGAAACAAAATTCTAAAGAATCTCAAGTAATCACTTACCTTCTTAAGGTCCGATAAACCAATTCGGTCTTAGTGGACGTTAATCATCATCATCATCATCATCATCATCATCATCATCATCATCATCATATATGCAAAAATCTTCTAGAATTGAAGAAGAATTTTTATTTTACTAACAAATGTACTAGGAATCTCCCTGTCTCACTACTAGAGTCAATCAAATTTACAATGGATGTAATTTGATTAATGTTATTCTAACCCCGTGGGAATTGAACCAGGGACCTACACATCATGTTGGATTACCAACAATGTTTTGGAAACAATGAATCAACTGATTGAGCTATCCTTATGGGTTAATGTCCTTTGATACCTACCTTATCTACACCAATTCTTTTCATGTCCACAGTCCAATTTAATCATAATTTATTTACTATAGATTTTGATTAACAATACGTGTGTGCATGTATCCCTAAAAAATGTCCATCTTCACCACCATTCAATATGGCTTGATTTCAAGGCTTTTTCAAGTGCCTCCAAGGACATGTATTTATGTCCATTGTATATATTCCTTCTAATTTAGGTATTGTGCAAGGATGGGTAACAATTGAAATGGGTGTGTTTTTTGGAATCACCCCATGGTTTACAATGATGGTCATGAATAATAAATCAAACTTATTACATAAGGTTAATGACACTATTTTCATACTCCATACTCATGTTGTTGAAAGAGTATTGTGTGGAGCTCTTATTAGTCTTTTCACAGAGCCTACTCTATGTTCACTCTTTGTAGCAATCACAAATTCAAAGGGGACCTTCTATGGAGGTATGGGTGGGGTGAAAGTACTTAAGCAGTTGGCTAGAGAATGTTTTATAATAGGGTGGAATTTCGTTGTAACAAGGATAATCATGTTTGTGATAAGGTTGGTGATCCCATTAAGGATGTCAAATGAGCAACTTTTGATTGGAGATGATGTAATTCATGGAAAGGAAGCTTATGCTCTGTGGGGATATGGTGAGAAATATGATAACTCAAAGAATGGATGTTATTATGATACAATAACTCACAACTTTGGTATAGGGAAGGGTGTTAAGGGAGTAATAATTGTTTTGTGAGGAAGTTTGTGTCTTATAGAGACCACTCTCTATTTTTTGTTGATTATTGCATTTTGTTGGGGGGATCGTATTCTTGTATCGTTTGGTCTAGTGTAAGTTGGTGTATTGTATCATTTGGCTCATTGCAATAAGTTTTATTGTCAAATGTTGATTTGTAAACTAACATGGATATTACACTAGATATTTCATCACAATAGATCTAATAAAATACTAAAATATTTACTATGAAGGTTAATTTCCTATAGATCCAAGATTCTTTAATTAATGGTTTTCTGCTTTAAAATGTATGAAATAGATGAAATGAAAGAAATAGAGAACATAAATAATAGACACACCATCAAAAAATTAACACAAGATATGACCTGGGAAACCCAATACGGGATAAAATCTAGCTAGAAGGTGAGACTGCTCTGCTCTCTTTTCTTCAAATGCAAGTACAAAGAAAGAGGCACTTGTTGTGGAGTTTCCTTTGAAACTATGCCATGTATGGTTGATACAAAATATCTCCTCCTCTGTTGTTCTCACATAATACCACTCTCAAAAAAATTTCTTAGCTATGGAATAAGATACAATGCAAAAGAATGGAACCCCTTCTCCTCCTAACAACTCAATATTTAACACAGCTTGATAGTCGTCTAGGGTTAGGGAATTGTCGTCCTCAACCTTCAATTAGTGATCAGGTTTGGACCTTCTAGAATGTTCTTAGAAAATCCACTAGATGGATATCCCCACACATTTAATTAATGGGGGATGATGTGGAATCCACTCGTACCATGGTGATCAATACGGTCAACTTGTAGGAGGCATACCTTTCACATAGAAACTTTGATTGAGGAAATTCTTGCACCTTTGGAAAGGTCTAGGTGTGTAGAATATATCTAGAGGCTGCATAGTAGGGTTTGGGCGATAAAAAAATGTTGTTTTATGCCTCAAAATGGCTCCATAATATTTTAGATGGTTTTTTGGACCCAAATTTCCAAATTGGGACCAGTCGCTAAAATGGATTTGCAAGTTCATACCTCCAATATTTTCACCCATAAAACATTGTGATAGATGAAAAATAATATGATGATCAATATAGATCATACCTCCCCATTTAGGGAGGATTTTAGTCCCCAAAATATTTATTAAATGATGTGAGGAAATTTTACCTCTACCTTCTCCTCAAAGTACCATTTTTCCTTGCTTGGAAGTTGACCTTTCAACCCAGTATACCAAAGGTCATGTTGCCCCTGTCTTGCAGTTATGGACCTCTTTTGCAAATTGTGTCCTCTGCCAACTATGCCTAAGAATCTACTGCTAAGTCCTCTATAGAAGGTAGGACTTTCTCTTCCTCCTAATCCAACATGGAAGGTTCGTAGAGTTTGAGATTCCTCACATTCACTACTAAGTAAATTTGCATGTATGGGGGTAGACTAAGTATATAGGTGTTATCTCCCAGCTTCTCCAATATATTGAAAGGTCCATATCGCAAATCCTTGATCTTCTTACGAGGACCCTGTAGTATTTCATTGTTCATCTATAACCAAACTTTATCTCCCACTTTGAATGACTTCTCGATTATGTGTTTATCATGTATGGGCTTGTATTTTTCTTGTGACTTCTTCAGTGTATCATGTACTTGCAAATGGATTTTCCTAATATTCTCAACACATTTTTCTACTCTCAATGCATCTTTTGTGAGGTCCTCCCTCACTCCGCCTTGTTTTCCATATAAAACATCCAAGGGTGAAGGTGGAAACTATACAAAGCAAGTTTCAAAATGTGACTTACTAGTAGAAGTGTGGACTGCACTATTATAAGATTGTTGTATGTGGATCAAATTTTCATCTTAGGTATTTGGATACTTCTAATATTAACCCCTCAAAAGATACTCGAAATTCCCATTGACTACTTATATCTACCCATCTATATGTGGATAGAATTCTATATATCTCTTCAACTTAGTGTCCATCTTCTCCCACAGTGTAGTCCAAAATGTATTGAGAAATCCGGTATCCCTGTTGGAGATGATGCACCTTGGTATCCCAAAGTGAACCAATACATGTTCAAAGAACATGTTTATTGATTATTTTACTTTGATGATCCTCTTACAAGGCATCAAAATGCACATCTTGTTGAGACCGTCAACTACAACAAATAGATAGTCATGTCCCTTCCTATTTGTTCGTAAACCTTTCACAAAATCCATTGAAATGATTTCCCAAGGTCAAGTGAGTAGAGGTAAGGGATGGTATAGACCTTTCTTCTTATTAATGGGCTTGTTGGTACAACAAAGTATACATCCTCTAATATACCTTTCTACATATTCTTGAATTTTGGGCTAGTACACATGCCTTTTAAATTGGCAATTGTCTTCCCAACACCAAAATGTCTTACAACCTTGGAGGTGTGATCCTCTCTTATAAGTTGCGTTCGTTCACCTTTAGGGATACAGATCTTGTCGAGCTTGTAGAGTAAACCCTTTTGGAAATGATAGTCAGCCTTGTTGTCACCTTATTCTATATGAGCTTGGCCCTATAGCTGCTAAAACACCTCCTTGAAATCATCTTCAGTGTATCCCTCTTTGTATGCATCATGGGTAAAAGGATCCATGTGCATCAAAGTTCCCAAAGCTATAATATTGGATGTGGGTGGCCTTGAAAGCATGTATTCCAACTTGTTCAAGTTTCTGTTATTATACTTGATGACTAGACGATTTTTTTGTAAAAACCCCATCCACTTGTAATGTTTGGTTTTTTGTAGCTTACTTTGGGCCTAAAACTATTTTAGTGGTTCACGTTCTATGTGGATGATGGTCTCCTTTCCCATATGATAGTGCTTATACTTCTTAATAACTTGAACCAGAGCATAAAGTTCCTTGTCATAGGTAGGGTAATCGAGAAATTCCCCATGAAATATTTTAGAATGATAGCATACAGGCCTTCCATCTTACATCAAAATTGATCCCATGACATACCCACTTGCATCTGTCTCCAATTTGAAAAGATTTTGCAAGTTTGGTAATGCAAGAAATGGTGCTTGAATGAAATTTATTTTTGGATCATCTAAAGACTTCTATCAATTATTCCCCCACTAGAAACTCTTACCACTCACTGTTATGGCATGGAGTGGTGCATATATTGTTGAAAATAAGGCTATGAAATTCTGCAAGTACTGTGTTTCCCCAACAAACTCTTAACTTCAATGGCATTTGTAGAAACTGGCCATTTCATGATGGCCTCCATCTTTGTGAGATCTATCTTGAGCTCCATTCCAATGATCATATACCCAAAATACACCAAATAAAAATTGTTATCATTGAACTTTCGTTTGCAAATGGTTATAGGAATCCAACATATCCAAACACCTATTAGTTCATCCATGGACCAAAATATGCATTTCAAAAGGGTACAAAACTATACAACTAGTTATAAAATTAGCATGCGCTTAGAATGTAAAGGAAGTGTGTGCACGTGCGCCAGTCAAAAACACCGGAAAATCCCACATGCGCCCGATGTTTGACTGTGGATGAAAAAAGCCACACACACTTCATAACGGTGCATTAATGATTATGGTCGGCCTCCCACCCACTTCTGGTTCAGCTCCCAAGTTGGTTTGACCACCAAATATGAGCTGAATATGAGTGGGGGGCTGGTCAAATACCTAGAGGTGCCCTAAAGGGCCCCTTGTTCACACTAAAGATTGGTTGGATAATGCCTCAAAGCTTTGCTATAAAAAGAGGCCATGGGTGCACTATATTTCCAATAATCTATTTGTATTGTTATGTTTCCTCTATTCTCCTACAAGGAACCTCTTTCCTCATCAGAGAATATAAGCATCATTTCATTGAGCCATTCACATTACCTCTTGAGTGAATGAGATTTGGATTTCTTCACCATTTCATTTTAGTTTGTTATTTGTAAGAAGAGATCAATTAGTGGGGGTTCAAGTTTCCTCCCTTCGAGGAAGAGGGGACCCATAAATCTCCCTTTCTCTTTGGTGTTTTCCCACTAATACAATCTATCCATTGGTGGCATGAATATCTGTCTTTCTTTTGTTCTATTTCTCTTATGCACATTAGTTTAGTTTCTTTAATTGTTTTAGATTAGTTGTTTATTTTCTTATTGTGCTTGATGTTTCTAACTCTTTCACTCATTTATGTCCTATCTAGCTAAACCAACTGGACTTGTAAGTGTCCTTCTTTTGCTCATTTAGGTGATGAAAATGATACAACAGATTGGCGACTCCACTAGGGATAGGTATCAATTTCCTCCCCATTTTGGTTGTTTGAGCACTTCTTTTTGGTTAATTTAACTTGCAGGAACCATAGCCGGCCCAAGCCTGCCTGCAAAAAGTTAAATTCAAAGCTGAGATAAGAGAATTTCATCTGAAATTTTCTTTCTGACTGTGTAACAGAAAGTGTGTGGGATTTTTTGCCCACAGTCATGCCTTCTGAGCATGTGCACCACGAGAACCTTGTTCCTTAGCACCTTCTGTGCACCTGTGCCAATACGTCATTTTCGGTTTGCACATTGGCGCCACATGCGCCTCTATCTACTCTGCAACCCGCACATATGTTCAGAAATTCAAATATTGTAAGGTTTTTTGTGATATGTTAAAGGCCCATAGCCTTCTTAAACTTGATTCTATGCAAATTGTAATATGCACCACACTTAGATTCCCTCTCCACATGAAGGGTTAGTCAAAACATAGGCACTTAGGGGGTTAAAATCCATATTTATCCTATTTTTTCTTTAATTTTTCCACATGGATGGCTTGCTTTGATTAAACTTAAGCTGGAATCATTCTATATCACATATATAACCACTTGCATTGGGACCAGAAATTGAACATCAATCATTGAGTATGCTCTTCTCTTGCACCATAGAGTGATCTTGAGAATCAGAAAAATGATTGAGGGAAGATTTCATCTCCCTTAAAAACAAAATCTTTAGGAGAGGAAAACAGCCACCTCGGGACTCCTCTTAGTTTCTTTTTCAAACACATCTTAAATTTGTAAGGGCCCATACATGCTACAAAGATAGGACAGCTTTGAATCTACTTTCTTAGATTACATCACTAGGGGAGTTTAAAGGTTTTGTAATGGGCCCATACATGCCCCACAATCTAGGATAGTCTTTTGAAGCTTTCTTAGATTAAATCACACTAGGGATTTAAAGGATTGGTAAGGACCCATATGTCCACATGCTAGTTCTATAGGGACTTTAAAATTTCGCAAGGTTGTACCAATGGCATCTAGTAAATTAGGTAATCAAGACTTGTAGGGACCAAACAAAATCCACATACTACAAGGTGACACCTAACTTATTCAAAAAAATTGGCACACTTTCACTTGTTCACACACAAAGTCACTACTCACTCACATAGTTTCATCTAGAATCATAGAGGTTGAATTAAGTTTCCTCCAAAGGGATTTTGAAACACCCCGCCCTTTTCTTGACGAGACTATCCACTCCCAGTTAATTTAAACGAGATTGGTTCACACCCCCAGTCTCTCAAACAACCACATCTAAAAAAATTCTAAAAACTCACTAAGTTTTCCTCCATAGGAGGTGCCAAAAGAAATTTTTTAATCTAGTTAGGATCTTGGGGATAGGCATCCAAATAACTCCCCGTTATTTGGTTCTCACATCTTCAAAACATTAGAAGTTTTCAAATAGGGAACTTTAAATCCTCCAAGTCAAGTGTTCCTAACACCATAAGGGAGGGAGATACCCATGAAGGGTCGAATTCTAAGGTCTAGTTGTTCTGTGCTTCCCCCCTTGAGGTACCCACCTCTTGGATGGGATCCAGCCTATGACCCATTTCTGAGGCCGAAAATATAAATTCCGCACTTTGACCGAGGTACCTAGTGACTTCAATTGCTCCTTGATTGGATTTTGTGTGGATAGTGGGAAATATCTCCAGCTCTTTCAAGATATGCACCCTCTGCCCCTTATTATAACTGATTATTTCATCCTTCACTAGTTCCTCTTCCGGTGGCTTCAGACCCCATTGTTGAGTGCTATTGGAATGTCCAGTGCTATTTGAGAGGAAGGATGTCACATCTTTTAGGACATGAGCATTTTTTTTCTTTGTTCTCCCATGCGGACAAAATCCCCCTATCCACATATCTGCTTCTTTTTCAATTGGTTTATGTATGATGCTCTTGTGATACAAAACAATTGTGAAATATATTTTGAAGGTCCAAGTAATACAAAGTCTCGCGTTCATTTATTACTCTCATTACCAGTTGAACACATTCATTTTGCTAGTCAGACATCATAGGGCACCCACAGAACCCCCTCCATTATAGATGCTTGAAATATATCCCTCCCATTCGAGGAGGAGTTCTTAGTTTTGCCAACTCATTGGCTCAACCCTCTAACACCCCCGTGAGTGCTACTATATTGGGATCATATTTTCTTGGGTCCACTTTACTTGGGTCCACTTCCCAAGGTCAACCGTTCACTAGCTTTCCTTTACAAGGAAGCAGGGGTCACACTTCTTCCCAAGGAGGAAGTAAAACCCCACCTAGCCCCCCTCATGGGTCAGGTACACACCCCACTCCCATAATGGCTGGAACTAACCCTCCACCACCACTCCAAATGCCATACTTGGATTCTCTCAACGTCCTGGATCTGAGTAATCTCACAAATGATCTTATATTGCACGACCCCACATGGCCTGCAATGCCCACCAAACTACCTTTCGACATCCCCAATTTTGAAGGAAAGGCAGGAGACGACCCTTCCAAGCATGTCATGACCTTCCACTTATGGTGCTCTTCCAACAACATCATGGATGACTCCGTCTGATTAAGGTTATTTCAACGCACACTCACTGGTCCATCATCCAAGTGGTATGTAGATGAAAAATCAGGGTCCCATGCGACTTTTGAATCTTTGGCCAAATAATGTTTTACCTTCTTTCAATTACCAATTCTCCATGACAATGGTCTTGAACTACTCTCTGATTATAAGAAAACCTCACCCACACATATCTCTAACCACATTCACAAATGGCGTCGACGATGTAGTTTAAGAAAAGAAGAAACCACCAAACAACAATGACTTGATTGGTTTCTCAGATCACTTGTCTCCCTCCTCGGCAAAGATGTGGCTTCCACCTTCCCCCAATGCAAAGAAGAAGCCATCATCAAGGCTCAACAATATGAAATCATCTATTCATAATCATGATACTTATACATAGTACTACCTAACCTCCCAAGTCTCGTACCATTCGGACAAGACAAACCTGGCATGTCTCACTTCGCAGATGGATTGATTGGTACCACAACACACCATAATCCATACATCCAACCACCACCCATGTATGGTACACCCCAACATCCACCAATGTATGGCAGACTTCCTTTTACCCCCTTCCCCCTTACCCACAGCCATTCCATATTATAGCCCCTCCACACACGAGTGGACCCGCATCGACACCCATGATGCATCCACCTATATAACCAATTGTTGGTACCCCCTCTACCTCAGCTTACACCCTAAGCACTAGTGACAACATCACACCTTCTTATGTACGATATGGGTCATTGCCATAAAATAATCTGTAGTTTCCATTTCCTGGTCCCCCCCCACCCATGTCTCCACCACTAGGACAACCACACACTAGGGTTAACTTTGTTCAACCTTCTCCCATTCAACAATTTCAAATCTTTGAGAAACTGAACATGGAAAATCCGACCCATCAGTCGAATAATGCCAAAAAGAAAGGAAAAAACTAAAAAAATAATAATCCCGTACCATGAGGAAATAACCCCCAACAAAACCAACCTACTGGGGGTAATCAGAATCAAGGGAATCAGAACCCCCAAGGAGGAAATAACAACAAATTCCAAGGGAATAATAACAACAACATCTAGAAAAACTTCCCTTGTGCCCTTTGTGGTGAGGATGGACATTATACTCACCATTTCCCCCAAATCACTAACTTTAAATGAATGAAATAATCCATGAACGGACCTCGTCCCCCAGCACTGCCTGCCCCCTAGAAGGCGCCACAACAGTATATGCAATAACCAACCCCGATGGTGTTGAAAAAACCAATTCCACACCAAGGTATGATGAATACCCAACATGAAATACACCCTACCCCACCACATATGGGACAATATCAAAACCCTAGCACCCCTGCAGATCATACTATCCTCCTTACTAGTGAGGAAGAATTTCTTCTACAGACATGCATTCATCAATATAGTGCACCCCATGACTCTACTCCCACTACCTTGAAAGCAGCCCCAGTCATAACTGGACCACCTTTGATGATTTCACACCCTAATACTAAAGCACCCCTTCATATTCCTTGCATCCCCCTCGCATCCCATTGCAACGAAATGTCAACAACCCTCGGGCTAAGGAAGCACACAATTATAGTTTGGTCAATGATTTGGCACAATCTCCTGCTACCATGTTAGTTTTAGAAGTCCTTCAAAACTGTCCTACTCAACGAAAGTCATTAATTTCCACCATGGGGGCGATCGACCCTACTGATACTTGACTCATCAGCTTTGATCTTGATAGTGGGGAACCCTGTCACCCTACTCTGGTGGCTTTCCAAATACCGGTTAAAATCCGGAACATCACAGTTCATCGTTGCATCATTGATGAAGGTGCATCTACATGCATCATGTCCAAAACTGTATTACAGAAACTTGGCTCCTCTGAGATCATACCATCCACCATCACTCTGAGAGCTTATGATGGATGACCATCCTCTCTGGAAGGGCTCTTTCAAAATGTCCTCGTTTAACTCGGGGGCAAGACTATCATTATTGACATTGAGGTTATCAATGCCCCACTCTATTACAATATCTTAATCGGTCGTAGCTACATGTACGCTATGAAGGTAGTATCCTTTTCTGTATTATGAAAGATGAGTTCCCCCAGAATGGAAATATCTTCACCATCGATCAGGTTTCACATTATGAACCTAACCCTTCCTCCAACATCAATAACATTTTTGACTTTTGTCCACACTAATCCCAATATCTACCCACTCGTTGAGATGGGCCTCGACGCCTTCAAAGAACCATCCTTTCTAGGGACATACCACGGAGCACCCCCATGCAATCTGGTACCAAATCCATTTTGGTACCTAAGACATTTTTGATCCGATACCAACTCCATTCTAGTACCAAGACGTGCGTTATTCCGGTACTACCTTCTCTATTCAATTCTGGTACTAGACCTGTGACTATGTGCAATCTGGTACTAGAACCTCTGTTTCCAGAATACGCTAGTTGGACCAGAATGATGGTGAATATTTCGAGAAGACAGTTGGATAGAAGCACCCAAGTCAGTTTTCTAGTTGCAAGAGACTCCATCGCTCATGCACTTCGTGTCATGAGGATGGAGTCAATTCCTAAAAATTCGATGTAAATCTTAATCGTGAAATCTCTCAAACTGTTTAATGCTTATACATAGATATTGATAGTATCATCTTACCTTATATAGGGAATGATGTATAGATGATATCTAGTGATAATAGTGAATGTAAAAATATGCTGTCAGAACCAGACGATACTTATCATTGTCATGTATGAAGTAAAAGACTGTTGATCTAATTTACCAGTTGAATTAATATAGGAGATCTTTTATGTCAATTCTTGGATGTGAGTGAAAAGTTTTAGTCTGTTCTTTTCTTAAGAGGTTCCTTGTTGGTTCGACAAGGGCCCACCGCCCCAACTAAGGTAAACCTCCTTATATACGTTCTGTGTATTTGTGTGGATATTTTACAATAGTGTGTGTGTGATTGGTCTTTACTTCGTTTTCAGGATTGAGCATTGAATTAGTCATTTTGGATTGGTGTGAATAAGCAGGTGTTAGATCGAATAGACATTTCATTCTCAGATGTTGAAGATATCTATTTCATGATTTGAAGTGTGGAACTGATATTTTGAGTTTATGACTGTAGTAGATCTAGTATCTCAAGGGACCAAAAGACTTTATATTTCATCTTCATGCTCTATAATAAAGTTTTTCAGTTATATTGAACACCCCTTGTGTTGGTTTGATTGAATTACATGAGTTTGAAGTTGGTTTTGGTTTCGAGAATGGTTGGAATTGATTGTTTTAATTACTATAGGAGACAAGCTTATGAAAGTTCATCTTTTCAATTCAAGAGTCTGAAATGAACAGACTTGTTTCTCTAGGACAACATCTCTTTGATTGACTGTTTTTTTAAGTTTCATTATCAATTTTCTCTTCTAGGCTCAGAGATATTTTGAAGTATTTAGAAATCTTAGAAATAGGGTTTTTATGTTATTAATTATTTCCTATATGCAACAGACTTAGGTAGTTTACTTGTTCTCGGCACATATAGTGTATTGACTCTTTCGATTATGAATCCCAAATTGACATTTAAATGAGTGTGAGATATACATCGAACATATTTACGCACCAACATTTTGGTGTCGTTATCGGGGAGTTGTAAATGGTAACAGGTAGCATTTTCAGTTTTTGATTGGTTTGATGAAGTATTGGATTGGATTTGAGGATAATCTGAGGGTGGAGAGAAGACGGTAAGACAGAAGGTAATAACCTACGCATCCACTTTGATTGGGTTGCTCCAAAGTCAAGTTGTCCTCCTACCTTTAATTAGGAATCTGCGTTTTTCATTCATTTCATTTTTTTATGAGTAGGTACAGAGATAATAAAGGTAGATTTATTGCTCCTAAAATCTCATA
>JASDQU010354629.1:0-12039 GCA_032191745.1 Picea mariana
GGACCACTTTGGAGTTCATCCATATTTATTTCTTATCAACCATGAAAAAACAATAATGAGTCATATTTACATCAAACAATATTGGGTCCATTACCCAAGCCTTTGTGCTATGGGGCTTTCTTCAAGGGTTGACATCAATGACAACCAACCTTAATCGGCACAAAGTCACTACCACAGAGTCTATGGGCTGAAGCACTTAATTGTGCAACATACATCTAAAATATATCTCCCCATAGATCTGGCAAGGATAAGACCCCCTACGAGGCTTGGAGAGGACTCAAACTAGAAGTGACCCACTTTCGCATTTTCAGTTCACGTGCATGGGCCCAAATTCCCTCTGAAAAGAGGAAGTCACTTGATCCATAGAGCACCGAGTGAATTTTTGTTGGATACCCCGACGGTGTGAAGGGATATTGACTTATTGATCTTTCCTCGGACCAGCTCATTATTGAGCATAGTGTCCAATTTGAGGAAAGTGTCTCGCATGCACCTCAACAGCCACATGCAGACACCTTCATTCTTCCACCTGTCTGAGATGATGAGCATGCACATGTCGAATCTTGTTTAGATGAGAGTTTTGATTCAGAGGACTCAGATGATTCAGATTCAGATTCAGTACAGTCAGATGTAGAGTCAGAGCATCCAGATGCAGTTGCACAGCCAGAGCAGAAGCCCAAGCGGACACAAACTACTCTTCAGGATCCATGGGATCTTGTTGGTGATCCAACCGATACTAGGAGGACTCGATCTAATTTCGAGGAGCCTCTTGTTGCACTCACTGCCACTGAACCATTTCCCTTTAGGAATCTTTTCTTAGTTCAATCTTTAGATCCACAGTCTTATGGCGAGACTACTGGAAATCCCTTTTGGGAATTTGCCATGCAGGAGGAGTACAACTCCCTCCTCGAGAACCAGACTTGGGATCTGGTTCCCCTTCCTTCTAGGAGGAAACTTGTCAGATGAAGATGGGTCTATAGGACCAAGAGCGCAACGGATTGATAGATTAGCAGATACAAAGCTAGGCTTGTCACCAAAGGATTTCAGCAGGTTCATGGTATTGACTATGATGAGACCTTTTCTCCAGTAGTGAAGATGGATTCCATACGATTGGCACTTTCCATTGCGGAAACCAAAGGATGAGAATTCCATCAGATGGACATGAAGAATGTATTTCTTCACGGTGATCTCTCTGAGGAGATCTACATGGAGCAGCCCCAGGGATTTATGTGGGACTCATCTTTGGTCTGTCGACTAAAGAAGTCCCTTTATGGCCTCAAGTAGGCTCCAAGGGCATGGTATGCCATGATGGACTCCTACCTGTTGTCACAGAACTTTGTACGTTGTAAATCAGACCTAAATGTCTACATGCTTAGGACACTTGATTGACTTCTACTTTTAGTTATGTATGTTTATGATTTGTTGATCACTGGGTGCTCAACTTTAGCAATTGCTACACTCAAGAGGATTCTACATGACAGGTTTTTGATGACGGACATGGGTCCTCTACACTTATTCTTTGGACTCGAGATCAGTCAAGATGCATCAGGCATCAAACTGTCTCAGGCCAAGTATGCACGAGATCTCCTTGAGAGATTTCACATGATAGACTGCAAGTCTACTCTGACTCCTTTCGTATTAGGAGTCAAACTTGAGGATGGCATGGAGACTCCATTAGTTGACAACACACTGTACAGACAGCTAGTGGGGAACTTGTTGTATCTCACAAACTCCAGACCAGACCTCTCCTATGCATTTGGCGCAGTTTCTAGGTTCATGCAGGAGTATCATAAGCTACATTGGAAGGCTGCAAAGTGTATCCTTCAATACGTACAGGGAACCATCACCTTTGGGATTCATTATGTAGCAGACTCTACATTAGATCTCATCGGGTTTACTGATTCTGATTGGGCTGGAGATAGCACTGATCTCAAGTCCACATCTGGTTACTCACTCAGTCTTGGTTTCGGGCCTATTTGTTGGTCGAGCAAGAAGAAAGTTTCCATTTCTCTATCTTCAGTCGAGGCAAAGTACATATGGGTAGTTAACATAACCATTCAGGCTATGTGGCTACAACATTTTCTTATTGAGTTGGGTATTCAGCTTCATCGGTCGATGGTCATCTGGTGTGACAAGCAGATCACTATGAAGTTCTGTAGAGATCCATCTTAGAGGCAGCAGACAAAGCACTTCGAGATCCACATGCACTACATCTGGGACTTAGTACATGAGGGGATCATTAACTTACAGTTATGTCCTTCAGCAGAACAGACGATAAACATCTTCACCAATACCTTCACTTAACAGAAGTTCCATTCTCTGCGAAGTTGTCTTGGAGTGAAGGGCACAGTTGCCTAGCAACTTTAGTTCTACTTTTTACATACAGTGTACCTTGAGGGGGGAGTTTTCCCATGAGTTTTTCCCTCTTTCCTCACTTTATTCCAGTGTATCTTTTGTACTTAGGTACCTAACATGGCCTTGTTGTCGGGACCCATTCTTTATTTTCATCATAGTGATGTTCAAGGGGGGTGTTGGAGTTACTTCACACACACCTAGGATTTCTTTTTCCTAAGGTTTTTCCTTTTTTATTAGTCATAATTAGTCATTATCCAGTCTCCTATATTTTAGGGGAGAATATTTCACTTGGAGAATATTCTCTTTCAATTGACACTTCAGTTTGACTAGTTGAGTTGAGTTTAGATGTTGCATTGGTTTTGAGCTAAACTCTTGAGCTTATTTGAATGGTTTTCTATTATACATGTGCTTTGTTTAATGAAAGATGTAGAATATGAAGAAATAACATTAATGGAATTGGATTGGAGAGATGATAATGATGACTTCGATTATTTTCCTTCTTATAAAGAGATGAGTGTCCATGTTAGTGAGCATATATTCTAGAAAGAGATAAATAAATCATTTTGGGAACATATTATTCAAACATATACAAATAGATGTTATATCAGTTTTATCACTATATACAACATGAAAATTTCTCGGTGTTGTCATTCACAAGGAAAAGTAACAATGTCTTTCTATTACAATAGAGGTTATACGTTAAGAATTGTCTATGAAATATTTACATAAATTCTTACCAAGAAAGATCAAAATGAAAACGGAGGTGAAGGATAATATATGGACTTTATGTATTTTCTTTTAATTAGTAATTTATAGATTTTCAATATAGTTTTGGGGTTATATCAATTGATACCTTCTATTTTATTTAATTAAATTTTGATTGACTACTTTTATTTGAGAAAGAAAATGGAAAGGAAAACACAGATGAGAACAATCCTATAGGAAATGAAGGTATATTTATTATCATTTAATTAATGTTACTATTGTAATTGACAACTTTTTTAGTTAAGTTAAATGTTTTTTTAAGTCAATTTATATCCCATTGCATATAGCCTAGAGAAGGGTCAAACAACCCTTGCCCATATTGCTTGTAATATTTAATGAAATCCTATATTTATCCTTATATAAAACAATATGGAGAAGAGTCCATTTCAATGTCAATCATCATGTCAATAAACTAATCAATTCTCTTATTATCATGATTATTCTCCATTCAAATTCTAATAGTCATGTAAATAACCTAACCGACTCCCTTCTTCAATGTCCTTAGAAATAGAAAATAGAATGGTTGATTGTTCCTTCTCCAAATATGAGAAAAGTCGACCAACCCTTCTCTCTACTACTTGTGATATTTAATGAATTCTTATGATCCCTAGAAAAAACAACAATTAAATAAGCATGGCAAAGTTTCATCCAATTTTTTTATATGCTAATCATCATGTTAATTACCTAACTAATTGTTTTACTTCATTTGTTTAAAAGGAGATAAGAGAAGAATCAATCAATCTTTCTTCGTCTATGAGAATAATTAATCAACCCTTCTCTATGCTACTTTTAGAAATTATCTATATCTTGATTGTCTTTAGAGCAATGCTGAGAAGGGTCAAACAAGTATTCTCTATAGAGATATTCTAAAAAAAAATCTCATCCTTTTGTATACTTTTGATTCACGTTTTCTTGCAACACCAATGATTCTCAATATGATCTTTTCTAAAATAATGTTGACAAAATATCAACCAACTTTTTTGTTATTGGTATCCATTACATTGTGTACAAATATCCATTGCATTGCATTGTGTACAAAAACCCATATTTGGGTTGGACACCTTTTATCCATTCAAATTTTCCTTTCAATAAACATTTTCTACTAAATAACCTCTTGTGTTTTGAATAAATTCATTTTGAGAAAACATAAACTAAAATTTATATATATATATATATATATATATATATATATATATTCTCAAGTGAGTTTTCCGACATTTTTTTAAATCCTTAAAAATTTATACTATTAAAAGATTTGATTGAACCTTCCACATTTACATTTTCACAGCAATCAATTCTCAAAACATAAACCCCATTTCCTTTTTAGGGAATCCTCTAGAAGGGTTGGACTACCTCGTATTAAGCCACTTGAAGGTTTTCAATATAAAGGGACATAATATACATAATAATTCCGTTCATTGATTCTACAAGTACAATATCTTAAAATATTTACTAGTAAATTTTATATTTTGAATTTTATCTATTTAAAAATATAAATATTATTGTTCTTTGAGTTGGTTAAAAATGTTTATAATTATTTCTTTTCAACCATTAAAATTATAATTATTTTTTTTAACAATTAAGATTATAATTATTTATTTTCAATAATAAAGATTGATTATCAATATTTTATTGTTCTTTGCATTGGTTAAAAATGTTTATATTAATTTTTTTCAATAATTAAGATTGATTGATTATCGATGGACTCTTCTCCAAATTTATATTGAAAAAAAAGTTATTTAACTTTCTTTAAACTAATATTGAAAAAAACTACTTGAATCTTCTCCTCCAAATTTTGACTTTTTTCCTACAAATTCATATTGAAGTAAGGTCGACTAACTCTTATCCCAAATAATACTAATATTAAGAAAATTTCAACCAACTCTTCTCAATAACATGATACATAGTTTTATGTGTTTATTCATAGGAGATCATTTATCATATAAAACATAATTCTTGACTTGAAAAACTATTGATAAGTAGTAGTTTTCAAATATTTCTAAATTATTTTTATATAAATGTTATCATTATTTAAGTATATTAGAATAAGTATTTATATGCATGGTTTTATGGTACACTTTTTTAAGATTATTAAGGGTATATTTTATTTATGGTTGAAGTAGATTAAAGTAAGTATCGATATGCATGGGTTTATGGTACACTTTTTAAGGTTATTAAGGGTATTTTTTAAGTCTTATATGCATGGTTTTAGGTTATTGAAGGTATATTTTAAGTATTGATATGCATGGTTTTATGGTACACTTCTTTAAGGGTATATTAGGTTATTAAGAGTATATTTTATTTATTGTTATAAGAGTATGTTTTAAGTATTAGATGCATGGTTTTAGGTTATTGAGAATATATTTTAAGTATTGATATGTATGGTTTTATGGTACACCTCTTTAAGGTTATTAAGGGTATATTTTATTTATTGTTATGTAGCAAATGGTTACAACAAAAATGAAAAGAAGAATAAGATTAGAGAAATAAATACAAGGATATATTGATTCCCGTCTAGTGCTACTAGAAAAACAATCAAGGAAATCCTCCTTGATTATGAAATGTTCTGACCATAATCAACTTGATAATAATTGGTTGATGACTACTTTATGATAGTTTTTGTCTTTGTCACGATACATGAAAATGTTAAGGGCATGAGACCATCTCTCTTAAACTATGAGGTGTAATGCACCATTAGTTTTTTATTCTAATGATAATGGTTTCAGTCTTAAATTATATTTATGTGATAAGTTGAAATTTTTTATTTTCTAATATCATCCATGATAATGGTATTTTTTAATACCATCGATGATAATGATCATTTATAGTTTTTTATGAACATATTTGGTGAATAAAATGTTTTATGGTTTTTATTATCTATTGATTTATTTAATTTATACAAATTATTGTATTAAAAAATTAATTTAGCTTCTTTAAATTTATTAAATTTTTGAAGTAACAGATTTGACATGTAATCAAAAATAAATTAATAATATTGTGAGTAAAGGAATTATTATCTCAACTTCTAAGATTTATGGAATATACATTAGTACACACCTTGATTTAATGTTTGGTTATTACAAGTATTATAAACATATGTTTAGGCATAATGTTTTTAATATTGCACAAGAACATTTTGATGTTGTTAGGGCTCTACCCTAACATCCCTACTTTAGGCTACATATGAGTTAGTTAATTGTTGTACATGGCCATCCTCTTTGAATAAGGTCCATTGAATAGTAGTGGATAGTTATTCATTGTAAAAGGGTCCACTTTATAAGGTCCACTAGGTAGTAGGTACTGATTAGTGATGGGACCACATGTAGTTAGGGTTTTTTCTATGGAAGATATATTTAAAGAGATAGGAGACTATGGAATATTTATCTTGTGTTATGTATTCAGAGCTTTGCTCAATGGAAGGTTCCCCCACCTTAAGAGACAAGTGAAAATTGTATTCTTCTTCTCATTATCAATACAAGGGTCTCTTTAAATATTTTATCTTATTGTCTCTTGTTTTTAGTTAATCTGCAGGTATACCTAGTCGTGTTTCAATTTTCAAGGGTTAAGGAACACTACAAGTGGTATCAAAGGTCCTTCCTGAGCCAACACACATCTCAATTTTAGTAGATTTTTTTTTCAGTCTAGAGATTGTGGCAATGTCTTTAATTAACATAGTGATCTATGATTTACCATGTAAAACTATTGTTGGGGAAGAATGCACACAGGAAATACAAGTGGAATCACATTGTTGCAAACCCTTGTAACCCTTATTGGTACCCCGTCAAGTAGTATTGCATCAGACAACACTTGCATACACAATATTACTTTCATGTACATTTTTGTATATCAAAATTCTCCTAGGTGATGCAAGAGAATCCCAACTTCCAAGTCATTATTAACAAATCAAAGCTTGCGGAAGACAAAGCTCGAAAAGGGGGTGTTGACATTTGAGGAGGATTTCTAAATCTTTGATGTAAATAATCATATTTTCTAAGTTGATAAATGAATCTCTAGAGAGAATGAGTGATAGGTCTAGAAGTTTGGATAGATAGAATTGGTTGAGTGACAATCTGCCTTGTCATAGACTTGAGAGATTTTAGGGATGATTTATGGAAAGATTTTAGGATAAAAAACAAACTTAGTTTGTTCCTAAAGTGTATAAATATTTTGTAATCCTTCGGGGACAAATATAGAGGATATGCATAGAATAGAGACAATAGGAAGGAAAAGTTCAAGTGTGATAGGAGAAATAGGTCAAGGTAGAGTATGTTTGTTTGTGTATCAGGCCAATTTTTTTGTGTAATAGAATCTGATTTATGAAAATCATATTTACATGCTTTTGTTTTTGTGAGCACCTCTGTTTATATATTGATATTGTGATGATTGTCTATGTTAAGTATAATGGTAAATTGACTCAGTGTATGTTTGTGAAATATGGAAGTTACATATAATGGAATATGAGTGCAGGGATGTTGAAGATTGCACAATTTCTAGCAGTTAGTAACTACAAGAATATGTTATTCATGTGAAGAGGGTTTAAGCCTATTGAGAAAAATTGAATTGGGGATTTGATGTCAAAGGTTGCATTGATGGCATTGATGCCAAACTAAGTGCTTTGCATAAATTTGATTATATGCGACGAGAATCAAATTCTCTAAGTTGTATTTGTGTTGACTTGGTATTATTCTATGTTGAATGATATCACTGATTCAATGTTGAATTGAGTCCAGGATTAAGCATTAGTAATGGAAGTAATTGTGACAAGAAAATTGTGACCAAAGGCATGGTCAAAACACATGAGATATGGAAATTTCATTCTAGAATGGAATTCTACATTGGTAAGAAGAGGAGCGTGTGTATATATGGAGAGGCATTATTTTCTTGAAATTATAAATTGTGGAACCATCAATTGCCAAATAGAAGATTTTCATAGAAAACATAATCACACATGGGAATTTGTGGCTGAAGGTAAGTGGTTTCTATTCCATATGTTCATACAAACTCAAGTTTCAGATGTTGATTGATAAAGGCGATGAAAAGAGATTTGATTCCTTTGGGATTCAAATTCTATTATGAAATCAAATTGTCATATGTATGTAAATGGCTCTCAGATGACAAATATCTTGTGTATGTGGGTTAGAAAAACAAATACTTTGGTTCCTAATTCAATATGAAATGCATTGGATTGTATTAAAAGCATGGAATCCACAATGGCAATGCCCAACCTAGTATGAGTTGTGGATAGTGCCAATTTTAAAAGTGATGGTATTAAAATCTGTAATATGGGTTGTTCGATGATGCACCCAGCATTGGCATATTCAATGTGTTGATTGCGTTGGGATATTAGAGCATTTCATAATGTGGTATGATCTTGGTAATTGATTGATGAAATGGTCGCATTCAGTTTGGAAAGAATTCATGTTGAAATATGGATTTGTATTTCCAGATCCTATGTCAACTGTGTCAGCTCCTAGTGAAGAGTAATACACTTATACACTAAGATTTATATCATATTATAGGGTGCATCAACAAATGCTATGCATGTTTATGAATTTGGGAATGTGGATATGATATAAGGCTTTGCAGAGTGGAATGCACTAGTCAATGTGTTTTCGATTAATAAGAAGATAAATATAGGCACAGAGGTTGTCTATATGATGTTGTGATTACAGATCCAAAGATTGTAAGGTTCGGTGGAACCTTAATATTATGGTAGCTATTATATGTTTTGTGCAACAAGTATGCAGATCTAGACAGAGGAGGTTAGCAATTGAAGTAGAAGAGAAATAACTCATTTCTCCCACATAAGAGCTCTAAGATTACAAGTTTCCAAATCTTGTAATCATGTTTTTGTAAATGATGAAGTGAGATTACAGGTTATAGAGTTTTAAGATCAAATGAATATTGGATGCACTTGATAATGTGCTAGAGAAGATGAACATGTGAATGTGCAATAACTGGAAACACAGTTTGTGTTTAAAATTGTAATCAATGATAGGCATCACAACATTTAGCTTGTTTCGTTTGGTATCAGAGCAGGTTCACTCTTTGGAGAATTAGAATGATGATGTTTTAGAGCTCGGAGCAATAAAGTATAATATGAAAAATTGTTTTACTTTTTAAATTAAATTGAAACGGTGAATTGATGATTAGAGGATTGAGCTCTGAAAAAGAACAATGAAGTTATTTAAGGATACAAAAAGGTTTTCTCCTTTGAGAGGAAAGTAGAAGTGTGTTCTTTAAATGTTAAATCATAGTGGAGATCTGCAATAGAACAATCACCAGAAGAATTCGAGAAAACCATAGTAGTGTTGGTTAAGACAAGATGCAAATTGGTATTTTTTTTTCAACTAATTTGAAAAGGAAATGGTTGAATATAGGTAGCAGTGGTGGAAATTATTACATATATGAGAATTGTAATAGAGAACAATTGAAGTTCTTGGAGACTGTGGCAAAGACCCTGTTCCAGCTGAAGGTTGCAAGGAAGGAGGACAATTGAATTTCTCAAAGAGGTAATATAGGTAAGTGCAGAAGCCAGAGAAGAAAGGAGTGCTCAGAAGAAGGTTCTAGGGAAGAGACCCAGAGAAATACCAGAAGACTAGGCTAAGGGAAATATTAGTAAGGTATTGAGTAACAAGTTAATGGAGAGGTGTGTTACATAGGCTTGACTGCAGCTCACAATGGGAAAGTGGAAGCTCAAAGAGGGAGAAGGACAATGACTATTGATGGTCATAGAAAAGGTTCTAAGGTAAGCCATAGGAAAGTAATTGATGAGAAATTTTATAGAGAGTTAGATGTGATGAAGGTACAACTCAATGTGTTAATGTAACTGCTACAGGAAAGAGGTGAAGACAAAAAGTATATATGGATTCTACAGAAGAATATGAAGTGGAAATTGTTGCAGGTAAAACTGAGGTAAAGGATGAATGCTTGGTTGAAGAATGAGAATCTCAGAGAATTTGAGTTTAAGCAAAGGTTAATGACAAAAGGAAAAGTTAAATTTTGTGAACTAGAGCAAGGGTCATTTGTTGGAGATGATGTTGACAAGATACCTATTGAGAGTCTCATGAACTATGTGTAAATTTCAAAACAACATGAGGATTTGATGCCTAAAACATCAAATGAGGCTAGACAACCTTGTGTTTTTAAAACTGATAATTTGTGTATGATTGCAGGTTTAGTAGATAATGGAAAACCGTTTGAAGTTGTCACTAAAATGAAAGAGGATGAAACAAAATTGTCTCATAAAGGTAAAATGGAGACCCATACATAGTTACTTAATGCAATTATTGGAGGACAATTGCATAAACATGTTGGTGCAGAGAGCAAGATAAAGTTGGCTCATGGAGATAGTCAAAGGAAGGACAGAGAGAAGCATTCAGATGTAATGCTCAAGAGGTATGATAAATAGATAAATTTGTCGAGAAGACTTGAGTCAAAAAAGGATATTAAAGCCAGAGAGGAGAAATTTTCGCAAGTGCCTAGCAATGAAGAGGTGCTTACAACATCTAAGGAAATAGAGGTAAATTTTAATTTTCAAATCGATTATGATATTGCAGGTATAGAAGGTGATGATTAACATAAAGTTTTAATTAGAGAAATAGAGTCTAAACTATTTCCTATAGATGAAGTTAAACCTCAAGTACTACATTCAAAGCTAATTTTTAGAGATTTTGAGGAAGAAATGAGGTTTTTGGAGGAACAATTAGCAAGAGATACAGGTGAGGAAGACTACATGGAGTATCTAGACTTAGTTTAAGCTAATTCTAAAAAGCAGATCAGAGTGACATACAACAATGGCATGGATGAAGAAGATATGCAGCAACAAACAAGAGAGGATAACAAGTTTTAGCGATCAGGGACAAAGTTAGATGATGAGATTGACAAATTATGGATGTTGATGAAGAAGATGTCCAAAAGGGGATATAACATATTTAAATTCTGTAGTCAACTAGTTAAATTCCTACATATTTAATGCATCCAGAAGGAATTTGAAGATTATGTCACCATAGTAATAATTATCCAAGATTTTGGGTGTTGATGGCATCATTGTGGGAGACCTATCTCAAAATATTCATTTCATCGTGTTGATCACATGGTTATACCTCTTAAATAACCCTTTTTGGGTGGACCCGACAATACAGTGATCTGGGGTATATTTGAAAAGACTCATTTCAAGCTACTGGTCGGAGTGAGATAAATGTGGAATAACTCTTTCACAAAATCTTAGGTGGTCCAATGGTTCAAACTCTTAACATAGCCAACTCAAAGAACTAACAATACCCCCACTAGCTTAGAAACAACAATGTACCCAACCCATTCAATGCATATATCTAGAAGACAAAGTGGCTAACATTAATACTTCACTCAAACTTGTGAAGGAATCAATGAACAAACACCATGGAATCTTGAAACTATTAGGTGATTTCTTGAATATCCAAGTGGGAGATACAAGCATTGATCAAACCAAAGAGGAATTTACCACCCTGGATGTACAAGCCACACAAATGTTTCAGGATAATCATCACCCACACTTTTAGCATCACACTTCATGGCACCATTTTCCAAAGGTTGACATGAACAAATTTGATGGGTCGGATCCCTCAATGTGGGTATCCCAAATGGAATATTATTTCACTCTCCATGGAATTATTGATGACATACACAAAATAAGCATGGGGGTCTTATATTTGGATGTTGAACATTGGCAGTGGTAGCAATGGTATAGGAAAGCTTATAAAGGCGTGACATTTCCTGGAACCAGTTTGTGCAAGTATTTTATGCTTGTTTTGAGTGTGATACTCACCATATGGGATGCTTGTCAAAATTATGCCAAACATACATAGTTATGGAATATATTACTTCCTTTGAGAAATTGGGAATATACACAAACAACCAATCTAATTTATTTTTCAAATCATG
>JASDQU010354634.1:0-12074 GCA_032191745.1 Picea mariana
TCTAGTTTTCTGAAATCTACGCGAGTCAGATCCAACAACTCAAAGCTCCTCGTAATCCAACGGTGTGGATCCTTTTTCTCATGAATCGGGACTTCACAGTTCACGAATTTAGAAAGCAGTTCTCTTCCCTCTTTCAACTTCCATCTTCATGAAATTCAAGTGTGTCAGATCAACGGTTGACACTCACCATGATTCAATGGTCAACATCTTTCCTCGCGAATTGTAATTTTGCGTTTCAGGATTTTTGAGAACAACTTCCTCTGTTCTCCCAACTTTCGATTCTCCGAATTCCCAAAGAAAGGAATCAACAGTTCGATCTTCCCTGAGATCGACGGTTCAATACCTCCCATGAGACTTCGAGTACTGAATAACTCTTAGTGTTATCTTCCTCGCATTTGGCTGGATGCGACAACTCACGGGTTTTTGGCACTTCTTCCTGGAAGTACTCCATCGTCCGATTCTATCCTTGTTAATCTCTTTTCGTGATTCGGGACTTGGAGTGACCACAAATTTGGCCTGCGCTCCAAGTTCACAATCCCTGAATTTACAAAATGATCTAACGGTTCAAACCAACCACGATCAATGACCCACTTTATTCTGGATCCTAGAGTGGTGAGTTTCTCCATCCACTAACCACCTTCCAACTTCTGGCTATCTTACGGTTCCCCGCGATTTCGCGAGTTCTCCATGGAGAATTCTGACCGTTCGTTCAAAATCTAAATGACTTCTTTCCAAATATCTTGGCAT
Organism: Picea mariana; assembly: GCA_032191745.1. NCBI lineage: Eukaryota > Viridiplantae > Streptophyta > Pinopsida > Pinales > Pinaceae > Picea > Picea mariana. Next base: position 748 of record JASDQU010354634.1, read on the forward strand.
CAGTTCTTATAGAATCGACTTCCTCCCTAACTTGAAGGATTTTGAATAATTCAAAGGCTTCGATGGTGTTTTCCCTTCCGACCTTCGGTTAGTGAAATTTTAACTTCACCTTACCGCGCACTTGCGCTCGGCGTGTGAACTTGCTCTGTTTCTCTCAGAGCTTTTAACTTAATCAGTCTCAAAGGGACTTGACCCTTCAGTGTTTTCGAAAAGACTTTCTGGTGTCTTCTTGGCACCCTCTATGCTCGTCTCCTGGAGTCTTTCGAACTTAAAACAAGTTCCCTCTATAAGCACTCCTTGCGCTGAATATGCGCACTCTTCATACCAAAAGTTCCACGCTATCTCTTCTGAGCTTCATTTTCTGAACTAGAAGAATTATGTGTCTCTTCCATTTCTTTGCACTTTGTGGCAATTCAAATAAGTTCTGGCACTCATCAACCTTCTGCAATACAAATGCGTAGACGATTAGAATTTGTCAGGCCTTTGTTTCTTGACAATTCCTCATCTTTCATAACAATCGATGTTAAGAAAATATTTCAATTTCACGACTTTTCCGAGTTCTGCTCGGCTCTGCAATTTTNTCCACGAAGATCCCACGGTTAGATATTCATAACCAGAGTCACCCTTTTTGCAACTCGCGATCTCACGTGTTCGTGAGTCGAAGACCCTCGACTCATTTCCTCTAACCACCGATACCTGAAATGCAACACAGGTATGGCTCCCTCCTCGCTAGCGTCTGCTACGCATGACCGTAGTCTAGGGCTAGGTGCTAGCACCCTTCGCTATTCTCACCTTACTGAGTTGTGGCATCCAACCCTGGTGCCTCCCTTTCATGAAACATTGAGAAGCGATGTTGACTTTTCTCCTCTCGTTCTCACTACTTCGTGACTTTGCGAGTTTCAATGTCGAGCTCCCATGCCCTTATCTCATGAGTCCCCGAAATCACGAATTACTTTATTCTCCGGTCCCACAGCACAGTTGTCGCCCTTCAGCACCGTGGCATGTGGTACGATCAGGAGGGTCCACGTCGCTTTTAACGACATCATTGAGTCCCACCACTCTCGCCTATCTCCTCGACCCACTGGCACGTGGTACATCTCCATGTGTCCACATCCATTCCTAGAAAAATCCAACGGTCAGATCTTTCTCAGATCTACGGCGCAGATCCTTTCGGCATTTTGGGCTTCCAAACGTCGATGCGCTCTAACTCCTGGTAGCCCTCTGGGCTAGACTTGTGGTTCACACAACCTACTGTTATATGACCACAGTCATACCTCCTATCAGGGTTTTAAACTTTCCAATGCCGAAACACATATGTCCTCAGGATTCATGATTCCCCAAACCCTGATTTCCTGATGGATGACTCTCCTTCCGGAACTTTCCCGACTGCCTCGATCTCGGCCACGTGTCCCCAAGAATGGATGGTCCTCGCCGCTTCTCTCTATTTCACTATTTCAAATGCTCCAGGTGCCTTGTCTTCAGGATTCGCAAAACGCCGAACCCCGATATGCCGATGGGCTCCCAATCTTGCCCACGTGTCCCAACTGATGGACGACTCATATCCAATCTCTGGATTTCACAACTTGCGATTCCCCGATGACAAAGTTCTATGTCAACTCAAAACCTCGGTAGCTGATATACCGATGGGTCGCTCCGTCTTTGCCACGTGTCTCAACTGTGGAACGACTCAAATGAAATCTCGGGACTTTTCCTAGTGCAAGGCAAAAAATGCTCACCTATGTGAGTCCGGGTGTCCGGATCTCCGAATTGGTTGATCACGCGACACGCGTCCTTCCTTAGATGGATGGCTCAGATTCCCTCTTGCTATTTTGAAACATGAAATGTCCCGACCCTCTCACCCTCGAGAACTCCGATATCCCTAGCGTTGATATCCCAATAATCCAACTCCTTTCGGAACTTTCACCCTCCTATTCATGAAGCTTTAAAACTCCGTGCAACTCTTTGCAGATCCGATGGCTATCGGGTAATTTGCTCAAGATCTGATGGCTCACAAGGGTTCACCTTCCCTCCCGACAGATCCTAGAGCTTCCACACCACCGATGTGGAGTCCTCATTCCCTGTGGACTCATACCACAATGGTTGCGTTTTCATAACGCCGCTATACCTCCTGAGCTTTTAAAAGGAAAAAACTCATCAAGTAACTACTTGACACTCCGGAACAAACCAAGGTCCGAAATTGGTCCTCCAAACCCAATTTCCCCTCGCATTCTTGGTCCAAAGACCGCTCCATTGGCCCATCTAGGCTCAATGTCGAAACCTTGGCTCTGATGTCAAATTGTAACACCCCTTTCACTCATCTACCCAGGGTTACTATAACATTACTTGGTAGATAACCCAGAATAACTGTAGCACACCTTGGCTACCGTGTAGGTGTTACTACGCGGAATAATACATTCTCATTCATAATTAATCGCATGCATTTAAGCAAAGAAATACATTTCAGCTCAGAGTAAGCATAAGAATCATTTTTAACATAAATAATCCATGGCAAATACATTAATCCAAATGCACAGCAGAATGCATGATCATTATAATACACAAAGATACAAAACATATTTATAGCATCATCTGGTACTTATCTATAAAATAGTGGTAGATTCCACCAACCAAGTGCAGGCCTTCCATGAACCTCCCAGCCTTAGACCCCACTGCTCATCAGCTCAGCAGTGGATCACCCCCTAGTTGGGACTAAGCTCCACCCCAAGGCAAGGAATCCTAGCTAGGCTGAGGTTACAGGGAAACAACACTTAGAATCTAGAAGGATTCTTCCCAGGATTCCATCTTACGCCCATTAGTACTAGACTCTCATTCCCCACATGCCTGTTCCACCTGGGAGTATACACCTTCACAAGCATAGTCCATCAGTGCTAACCTCCCTCTTTGGGTCTCGGCAACAGGCCGAATCAAGAAGTCTCGGAGCCTGAAGCTGGTGCTGGACACTCTCTGGAAGAAACCTCTTCCAACACATCCACCTCCCTCCCCTAGAGAGAGGTCACTCACAGGCTCAATTACCACCTACACTGGGCAGCAATTCACGCGCAATCCATCTCTACATGACCACTACCGTCCACCAGGCATACTGACTTAGACTTCTCCAACAAGCTCCGCCATGGCGTCCAGGTCTCACGGTGTTGATTTTCAGAATTGCGTGAGAAGTAATTTCCACAGGGAATTACACAGACTCCCCCTGATGCAGAATGGAAGGTCCCCCCATTTCCCATCCACCAACCCAGGACAGACTCACGCTCTGGTTGTCGGGGATGCGTGACAAACAATCCATGCAAGGGTTAATGTAGGTTCAAAAGTTTTAGACAGGGGATGTACCGGCTATCCCGGAACAAACACAGATACACGCCTTTTCGGTTCAGAGGATGTATGAGGGTTTCTCTGCAGGAGTCAGACCCGTTCACCTTCCGGAAGTCCATGAGTCGAATGGAGGAGGAGGAGACTTTCTCACGGCTCACATTAGTACGTCCTCCCTTGCCAACACTTAGGATAAAACACAAAATCCCTTGCCTTTTTGTAATAATATTAAAATATCATTCCCAGGCTTAAGCCCCTGCGCTCAACACTTAGCCCCCTTTTCCCACCTTCATCCCCTAATTCCTTGCCCACCTTATGGATGCTTAGTCCCCCTTCACTCATTCATCGTGGTCGGTCTGCACATGGCGGTGTTTATGTTTTATTAATTGTTTTGCTTGATTACATTTACAACAGCAGGCTCCTGGCCTTCAACACTCAGGCTCCCTGGCCTAACAACACATAAGCCTCCAGCTTATACAAACTTGGCTCACCAGCCTATAAAACATAATTACAATTCCTTTCAAACATGGTTTACAATGAGGCTCAGCCTTGGGGACACTACAGGAGGATATAATGATAAGATATTATGTGATGTCATTCCTATGGATGTTTGTCATCTATTGCTGGGTAGACCATGGCAATATTACAGAAATGTGATTCATGATGGGAGAATGAACACATACACCCTAGAGAAGAATGGGAGGACACACATGTTGCTTCTAATTAAGGATAAGGAGGTGAAGCCAGAAGTAAGCAAAACTGTACTTCTCATGAGTGGGAAGGAACTTCTTATAGAGGTTAAGAAGAAGGAGGATCCACAGTTCATCATGGTCAAGAAACCAAAGATTGTTTTGACCAGCACAAGGGTGGATGATTTACCAGAAGAAGTTCAGGAACTACTGGAAGAGTTCGTTGACATAGTAGTGGATGAACTACCTCGTTCATTACCACCGATCAGAAGTGTGAGTCATCATATTGATCTCATACCAGGAGCCAATTTTCCAAATAAAGCCGCGTACAGGTTAACGCCGCAAGAGATTGAAGAGGTTAAGAGGCAAGTCTAGGAGTTGTTGGAAAAATGTTTGGTCAGGGAAAGCTTGAGTCCATATGTTGTTCCAACAGTACTCAGTTTGAAGAAAGACGAAGGCTAGAGAATGTGTACTGACTCGAGGGTAATTAACAAGATAACCATCAGGTACAAATTTCCATTGCCGAGGATGGATGATCTGATGGATTGCTTGAGTGGAGCAAAATATTTTTCAAAGATTGATTTGAAAAACGGTTATCATCAAATCCGCATGAGAGAAGGTGACGAATGGAAGACAACATTCAAAACAAATGAAGGGTTGTATGAATGGCTTGTTATGCCATTTGGCTTAACAAATGCACCAAGTACCTTCATGAGGTTGATGAACAAAGTCCTGAGGGAGTTCATCAGAAAATTTGTCATTGTGTATTTGGATGACATACTGGTTTACAGTAAAACAGTGGCAGAGCATCTGAGGCATTTGGCTACAGTGATGCATAAATTACAGCAGGAGAAGTTGTTGATAAACATGAAAAAGTCCTCATTCATGAAGACAGAGCTCATTTACTTGGGGTTTTTTATTTCTGTAGATGAGTTGAGGATAGATCCAGATAAGGTGGAGGTAATCAAGAATTGGCCATCATCGAGGAATATCTTTGAGGTGAGAAGTTTTCATGGATTAGCTAGTTTCTACCAAAAATTCATCAGGAATTTCAATGGAATTAGTGCAGCGATGATGGATATAGTGAAGAAAAGACACAAGTCTTTTCACTGGACATAAGAGGCTGAAAAGAGTTTTAATCTGTTGAAAAAGAAGATTACGTAACAACCAATTTTGGTGTTGCCAGATTTCCAGAATACATTTCAAGTGAAATGCGATGCAAGTGGATTTGCAATTGGGGCAGTCTTGAGTCAAGAAGACAGGCCGATAGCATATTTCAGCGAGAAGCTGAATGAAGTGAAGGTGAAGTACTCCACATATGACAAGGAGTTTTATGCTATCATCCAGGCATTGAAGAAATGGAGACATTACTTGATCCCGAAAGAATTTTTCGTATACAGTGACAATCATGCATTGCAGTTTGTGACTCAATAGGAAAAGTTGAATCAGAAACATGTCAAATGGGTTGAGTACATGCAGAATTTCACTTTTGTGATTAAACATATTTCTGGTACTACTAACAAAGTTGTTGATGCTTTGAGCAGGAAGTGTTTGCTATTGCAGGAATTCAAAGTCAAAACGTTGGGTTTTGATGATCTCATGGACATGTACGCCGATGATTAGGATTTTAAAGAGGCGTATGAAGCAGATGAGAATCCAGTTCTCAGAGATAGAGACCAATGGATAGAGTACATGATCCAGGAAGGATTACTGTTTAGAGGTAATCAACTGTGTATTCCAAAATGCTCCATGAGGGAGAATTTGTTGAAGGAGAAACACAGTGGAGGATTGGCAGGGCACCTTGGTCACGACAAGACATTTGCAAAATTGAATGAGTCATATTTTTGGCTAGGAATGCGAGTAGATTTCAATAGATTCGTGGACAGATGCAAAATTTGCCAACATTCGAAGGGAAGGAAGAAGAATGCAGGATTCTATCAACCATTACCCATACCAGAGAGGCTATGGGATGCAATTAGCATGGATTTTGTATTGGAGTTTCCAAGAAAGAAAAGAGGTTTTGATTCAATCTTTGTGGTGGTGGATAGGTTTTCCAAGATGGCACACTTCATTCCATGTCAGAAAACTAGTGACTCAACTCACATTGCGAATCTATTTTTCAAAGAGGTCATTCGACTTCATGGCTTTCCAAGGAGTATAGTTTCGGATCGATATGCGAAGTTCATAGAGCATTTTTGGAGGACCTTATGGAAGAAGCTAGGAACTAACTTGTCATTTAGTTTAGCTTATCATCCTCAGATGGATGGATAGACAGAAGTGGTGAATAGAAGTCTGGGAGACTTGCTGATAAGCTTGGTGACAAAACACCACAGCTAGTGGGACCACATATTACCACAGGCAGAGTTTTCTTATAATGAATCAGTTAATAGGAGCACAGGGAAAATTCCATTTCAGGTTGTCTATAGCATGCATTTGAGAGGAATTTCTGAGCTGAGGGATTCAAAACAAACTGCAACTAGGAGCGCTAGTGCAGAAGAATTCGCAGAGGCAATGAAAGAACTTCACTGCCAGGTGAAGGAGAGATTACAGAATTCAAGCCAGGAGTATAAGCGTAGAGCAGATCAACACAGAAGACAACTTCAGTTTGAGGTTGGTGACTTGATTCTGGCACATTTGAGGAAGGAAAGGTTCCCGAGAGGAACATACAATAAGATGAAGATGAAGAAAATTTGACCATGTAAGGTTTTGAAGAAATTTGGGGCGAACGCTTACGAGATTGAATTACCCGATGGGATCAAAATTTCTTCGATATTCAATATCTCACATTTGTACCCATATAAGGCTGAGGAAGCAGGGACAAGAAATGAACAACCAGTGAGCTGGTGGGCGAAACAGATGCCAGTTGCAGAGAAGCCACAGATGGAGCACATACTGGACAAAATAATGAGCAAGAGGACCAGGCGAAAGCAATACTTCGAGTATCTGGTCAAATGGAAGAACCATCCAGTTGAATATGCTAGCTGGGAAACCAAAGCGTAGACACAGAAGCATGGACAGACAGTGCGTGAGCTCATGGATAGGATCCCATGAAATTTTTCAAGCCAGGGAGTATGATGCAGGAGCATCGTCAACATCAGGCGAGCCAACGCAGAAGCCAACGAACAGCTGGACAAGAGCCCAACACAAATTTTGAAATCATCTTGAAATTGATGCGCCATCTTAAATAAGATAATTAAGAAGGAGCGCACTTGTATGATGTAAATGGACCTTGAGCGATTTGCTCTCGTCCTAAGTAGGTAGAAGGCATTTATAGTAGTTAATGCAGGTAGATAGAATTTAATTCTAGATTAGATAGTTTTAGAACGCAAAAGGGAAATAGGATATAGACACCCTCATTGTGTATTGTAACATTATGGAGATTGAAGCATAAGAAGAGCATAGAGGAGAAGCAGAGAGCTCTATAAGAACACCCATGTTCAGACATTTGGATTAATACAAAGAGGTTGATTCAAATTCATGGTTTCGTGTTTGTTCTCTGTGTATTGATGCTGAATGGTATGCTCATGAATGTTTGCTTCCTGTTATACATTTGCTTTACATGATGTGTATATTATTTCATGTTTGAGATTGAAGTCTGAGAGGAAGAAGGAATGAGTTTCAATTGTTTCTCTATATGAGCAAGGGTTCCTACAAGGAGTGCAGTTGAAGTGTCTACAAGGAGTGCGTTGAAAAAGGGTTCCGATAGGGTAGATTTTGTTCTCATTTCCTCAGAAGTGCAGTTGGCCACAGGAGCCCTGCAAGGAGTGCGTAGGCCGAGTGAAGTCTCAAGGTTGCGAACCTGAGAGAAGGATTAAAAATTGTTGTTGTAGGTGTGCGCAGAGTCAAAGGTTTTCAAACACTTAGGAGTGTTTGAAGGTTGCCGCAAGGAGTGCGCACAAGATTCTTCTTTAAGACTCGATGTTGAGAGAAAGCCCAGGAGGTATAGAACCTTCGAGTAATCATCAAAGAGAAGCACAGGAATCTTGCGCCGTGGAGTGTTTAGCAGGTGTCAAAAATTTGTGTGCAGGAGAACAAGTTTTCGCGGAGGAATACTTGGTTATTTTCGAGGAAATCATCAGGAGGAGCGGACGGTCAGAAATTCTCTGAGGAGAGACCATGAAAGCCTGTGAGTCGTTAGATCTCACAGAAGAGCAGGGGAGATATGACCACTATTTCAGAAGGTGTGAGCTCAGGAGGGATAGAAACATCGATCCAAGGTAGCAGAGTCGTTGGATTTACGCATGGAATTCCATATCGGAGTTTCGAGGGTTGAAGTCCCGTGAACATTGCAACGGGAATCGAGATATCACGAAACACGATATTCCGAAAGCCTAGAGGATTGTGTGGGCCACAAGGGTCAGCAAGGTGGACAAGTGGCACGCTGTTCGTGGAGTCATGGAGTAAACTCCCAAACTCACTACATCAGGATTCGCGATATTGCGAAGTCCAAAATGCCGATGAAGTGAAGGACCGTTGAAAAGTCAAAGCTCGTGTGTGTATCGGAGTTTCAACAAATTGAGATTCGAGAATCGTAAGGACAAGTCATTTGACATCGTGAGTGTCGAAATCGCGATAGGGAAAATCCCAAAAGGAAAAAGATAAGGTCAGCGTTGACTGTTGTCAGGTTTCGAGGATTCAAGAGACCAGCGCTCGACCTCTGGATTCACAAAGTTTCGAAGTCCGATCTCCCAAGTGTAAAGAGGGGATCCCGTGAGAGTTGTTGTGGGTGCAGATTTCCCGATAGGGAAATAGAAGAACTGTTTAGAGTTCTTCGGGCTAACGGTAAAGGAAAGATCCCGTGCTGACGTGGAACTTCTGACCTACGGGTTGTGGAGGGAGCGTGCGTCATCACAAAGCAATATGGCTTCACAAGCTTCTGACATATTTACTTGATCATGAGATGGATCCTATGATGATAACCAGAGCTGTGTGTAAATATATTTGAGAACCTAGTGTTTCATGATAGATCGAAACATGTTCAGATACAATATCATTATATCAGAGACATGATGCAGAGGAAAATAGTACACATGCAGTACCTTCCTACACATGAGCAGATTGCAGACATATTCACCAAATTAAATTGGTGAAGGATACCTCCCTAGTTGAGAGGGAGTGTTGATAACTATAGCCAATAACAAAGTTCAAAATACATCCATGTGAGTCTTTGCATGATGAAGAATGCCTCCCTAGCTGAGAGGGAGTGTTGATGATTGCAACTATGTGAGACATTCTCCAGGACAAAAACCTCTGAGAGATCCCCTCAGAGGGGTGTGTGGCTCATATCTGAGACAGAGATGTAATGTAGACATGGCCTCCTCCTTATAGATATTTGAGAAGAACTCCAGATGATTCTCCTGTGTAACGAAGTGAGAAAGGAGATCTGCAGAGTTGGACATGCCTGTGGTTGAGCACAAGGTGAACGTCTGAAATACCAAAGTGTTGGGTGCATCATCATGAGACATAAATGAAGATGATGTATTAGCCTCCTTTGAGCAAAGAGTTGATGAAAAACTCCATATGAATCTACTATGAAATGTAGTGGGAAAGAAGATATCCTTGAGTGGACATGTCTGTGGACGAGCACAAGTGAACGTGATCCTAGTGGTTGAGCACTAGTGAGAGTGGTTTTTTGTGTAATGTAGTGATTCAGAGATATGGAGATCCCTATGGATGTGCCCCTAGTGGTTGATCACTAGTGGGTGTCTGAAATCCATTGATATATTGTTTAAGAGTCAGACCTTCATGTAACCCTAATTGTAATGTAAAGGGTACAGGTCAGCCCCACCTTAATCTAATTGATAATTAATGTAAAATATAACTAATATGGTTAATACTAATTATATTATGAGATAGAGAGGTTGGCCCTCTCGTGTCAATAGACACTTATGTTGACATGTCAAGTATAATATAAGTAAAGGTAAATTCCCTGTTGAGGAATCATATATTTTGTGTGAGTTTGGAAATTTCAGCAAGTACATCTACTTGGGAAAAGTGTGCACCTCTCTTGGGTGCTAGTATTCTAGGGTTTGTGAACACCCTTTTGTGTGATAGGTTTTCTTGGTGGTGAAGTTATTTCTCTTGAAAAATATAACAAAGTATTGGATGGTTTTTCTTCCCTTGTTGAGAAAGGTTTCCTAGGATACTTCTGTTAATATTATGGTATCTGCGGGAGGTATTTACCCCATGTGTGAACCTGACGATAATAGAAGACTCCGAGAATCAAGAGAAACCCTAATGAATTGGCTAATAACCCTAGAAGCCTTGTCGGCGCAAGAAGATAATTTATATTAGGCTATTAGCCTCCAAGAGAAGAAGTCGGCCATAATTAATAATAATATATTGAACATACACATACCCAGAAGGAGAATTCGGCCCCAACAAACTCACAGGATTACTATAAATACAGGGCACCAGTTCTCATTTGTCATATCTCATAATTGCAGTTCTGCAGTTTGGTGCGCACTGCAGTTGCAGTTTGGTGCGCAGGTTTGGAGGGAGAGCTGGTGTAGCTACATCAGCAACAAGTTCTCAATTTTGGCTTGAATATCTCTTGGCTAGGCTTTGGGACTATCTGATCAGCTTTTGTGATGCGCTGTCCTTGGGGATTGATGCGCTACTCCTTGTTTGGCTATCTAGCCTAGGGTTTTCTTCCGAAGGAATTCTCAGGTCAAGGTTAAGGTGCTCAGAGGGAGGCTTCGGCCTATGGTTAGGTGACGAAGGTATCGTCAATGGTAAAACGTGCACACCATCTTTTATATTCTAACAAATTATGGGCCCACACCCCTTCAACCAGCCTAAAACACTGGAAGGAAACATAGCTGCTAGATATTGAGCTCATTGAGGAATTGTCGCTAGGGTTACTAGCAGGAGCAGCTTCCAAAAGCACTGCAGCTAGGGTTACCAGCAGAAGCAGTTGCAAAAACCCTAAACCTCTTGTTGAGGGACCTTAAGTGATGAGATTGACCTAATCTTTGGATAGATTAGTGTCCCCTAGCTCAGCGCATATCCTGGTACACTCAGAAGGCCAAGACGTGAAGTTTGGATTTCTGGTCAAATCTAGGGTTTGACCAAGTCAAGCAAGCCATGGTGAACTCTATGAAGTCTGAAAACAAGATAGATGGAGCCTCTAACTTCAGAGCATGGAAGACAAGGATTGACCTCATCCTTGCTAAGAATAAAGTGTTGGATATTGTGAAAGGAAAGATCGTGAAGCCAGAGTTTAAAGAAGGAGAAGAGAAGGAACCGCAGAATGTTGCAGCTATGGAGAAGTTCAAAGACGTTGACATCAATGCCATTAGTATCATAGTGGAT
>JASDQU010354635.1:0-12039 GCA_032191745.1 Picea mariana
TTGTACAACATCATTTCTACTAATACTTGGTGCAATATTCTGCGGAAAGTTAGAGGGCAACTCTAACTTTATAATTACAAACAATCATGCAAAATTAGTGTATACTATAACAAACATTCAAACAATATATATACATATATATATAATTTTATATAAAATTGACAAAATAAAAAAAAATAATAAATATATAGCTAATTATCATGGTACGATATTCATTTGATCCACCATCAATGTGACCATATTTCCTACAATGTTTTGTAGCTGTTGCTATTAAAATTCTTATGAGACGTCTGAGGCAACATTTTTTACAAGGGCAATAACATCTACCATCACCCTTCTCACCCGCTTTACTTTTTTCCCCACCTCTAACAACATTCTGCGACATTTTTCCGCACAAAAATACCCTTTTGGAACCGTCGTTGTTATAACAAGATTGTCACAACATCTTCAAATCGTCAATTATTTATAGGCCAATTTTAGGTCACCATCGTCGCAATTGCAACGATAGTGACCTAAAAATATATATATATATTTTACAGCTATTTATTTTAGGTCATTTTCAACGGTAAAGTTTGACTAAATTTTTATGGTCAACTTTCGTCGCATAGGAGACGAAAAAAGTATGGTCGTCGCATATGCGACGAAAATTGACCATTACAGTTCGGTCAAACTGTAGGCGTCGAGATGGTGACGAACACGGGGTAGATTTAGATTTTTTTTTTTTTTCTCTTGCATGTTGCGACGAAAGAGTACTTTTGTTGCAAGTGGTCGTCGCAAATTTTTCAATATGTAGTAGTGTCAAATCAATGATTTTAGGAGGAAAATCAACCTGTAATAAATTAGGAGAGTGATCATAGAAGTGATTAGTTACTCCATTAAGTACTACAAATAGTTATAAATAAAATGAATAAGGGGAAGAATTCTAGACAACAAAAGGGTATATTTCTCTTGCCTTATTCTTTTGGATTCTTTCTGAACAAGGGAACCAATATTTGAATGTGGATTTGGTATTTTTATTCAAACTCTTCTGATATATCTGTTCTCACTTGTAGTCTTTCAAAACTAATATTGGAACTCATTATTTTTATCAGTTTAATATAATCTTTTGAAAACTTCGGTTTTGTGGCATTTTATGTTGAATGAAGCTGATGTGATGGTATTGCATTTCTGTTAAATATTTATTAGTTCTTTCATTCAAGTGTCATGAAAATTAATTTTGTGATTGTACATTGTGTTAACTAAATAGATATTAAGTGAAAGAACATTATTTCCATTCAAGATTATTTTTATGATTTGTGAAAATTGATGAACGTGCTCAAATAAATGACGAGTCTTTATGAATTCTGTAGAATTGTGGTGAAACCTGCACAAAGAATCTAGATAACAACAATTCATACAAATCTTGTAAAATGAGAGAAGGAGAGAAGAGATGAAAGAAAATAATCAATAGAATTGTATTCACTAAAACTAGAATGATTAATTACACATGATATACTCTACACGGATAAGTAAATTCACCATAGTAGTGATCTAGAGAGATCTAGACACTCACTGGCAAAAACTAAAGTAATCTACCACCTAGTCCTAGTTAATTGATCCATGCAATCATTAGTTAACTAAGTGACACATGTGGAAGTGGGAGAAACACATGAAACTGCTGGTGATAAAATTGAGGTTTCTATGCATGAGTGACTTCCACTATTCTAACTGAGTGTAACTGACTCTGAACTGAAGATGAGCACCCTATTTTTTAAGGGAATATATTCTAGAGAGAATATTCTCATCTAAGGAAGTGTTCTCAACATTGGACTATTAACCTTAGGAAAAAAATTACTTAGGTGAGTGTGTAATATCTCCAACATTGTCATTTACATTTCCTTTTTTTATCTTGATATTGGTTTCCTGTTAGTCAATAGAGATAGCATTTCATTTATGACAAGTTCTTGCAGGGTGTGAATGAATTGATATCACTTTGGGAAGTTATTTATTATACTGTTGTCTCATACTTATATGTTTTCCAATTATTTTTTTGGCTATCAACATAGTGTATATGTAATTATTAATATCTATTTTAGTAGCAATTGTTATTGTATTTAGAGGTTCTTGAGATGATGAATTTTTTCTAAGTATTAAGAATCTATCATTCTAATCTACACTTTAATTAGTATTTGATCTCAATTGAGATATGATTAATAGGTTCATTTTCTTTTTTTTAAACCTAGGACAAGTTAGATGAGAGTTTAAGCGATCAAGCTTCTTTTCGAAGATAAAATATTGTGAGTGGAAAATCAAGCCCACATATCGGTTGGAAACTACCATCTCAAACAAAAACAAGTCTAATTGGGGCTTGTGATCGGGCGTTTGTCCCCTGTTGCAGGAGGAAATATTTCCACCTGTCAATAGGAGGAAAGCTCAATCAACTCTCCAAAGATGCGTACAATCATTTCCAAGTGAAACATCATCCAATCAGACCCTAATATGCTCAGGGGGTGCACTATCCAAACTGTGGGATTCCTACCCTCTCAATGGAATATCAATTTGTATTTGCAATATCCAAGTTCATATCTCCAACATCCTAGGCCTAGGAGGTATGGGAGGTGTCCCGGGGCATGCCAAATCATCAAATGACCCAATGTTATGTATCAAGCATGCAATGCACAATGTCCTAGGAATCATCATGAAAATGTCCTCCAAAGGACCATGTCAAGGGGAATCACGATCAAACAAGGCCCACATAATCAAGTAAATCAAGCATTACAAGATACAATAATCATTAGAATAATACAAAGTAGGCCAAAAATTAATACAAAATCCACATAAGCAATTCAAATTAGGTATCTTATTCAAACTTCACATTAACTCAAGACATTATGCAATTTTCCAAGTTTAGGTATGGGAGGACCATCACAAGATCCTATTAGGTGCGTTAGTACCAAAGTAGAGGAGTAATCCCAGGAAACCCTTCAAAGTGTAAGTATAGTGAATGGTGTGACATGGGGTTTACTTCATGGTCATGGAGTCATTGACATGCAATGTAACCGTGCTTCGTCCATTTCCATGAGTGCCTTTGTAGAGGGAACACTTGTTGTTTGAGATACCCTTTCCTCAACAGTGTGTGTATTCCAAACCGCTTCTTGCCTTTTGATATTATTTTATTTCTTTGCAAGTCCCCTTTTCAGGTTTCAAACATTCATTATTTTTCTTACTGGGATTAGGTCCTTTTAATTGATATGCATTCAATGCATTAGGACTAGGGGCGATCACCTCATAGTGAGGGGCAGAGCTCAAGTTGACCTTTGGCTTTTGACTTGGTCATTTATCATCACNTTTATTATTTTATAGCAGTTGAATCAACCTCAACATTCTAGCCCTTGTTCTCATAGGAGAATGAACAACGAGCCTTTTTGGGGTACATGTAACAACCATTACCAAAATATAGGAGAACATAGGAATCAATATGAAAAGTTTTAAGTATGGAAGGGAGTGATATGTTACCCTTATCAAGGCCTCCCAATATTAACCATGTTCCCCAAGAGTGACAATATTGGACTAGGAGACATATGATGACCACCAAGGTGAAACAAGGAAAAAATCATAACTTCCAAGCAATCATGATCCGTTATCTTACTTCAACCATGATCCTCACTTAAATTCCTAATGTATTAAATGTGACATTTTATATGAAACAAAGACTAGTGTACCTCGTGTGTTTTGGACCGCCATCATTAGATGAACCATGCAGATCAAATGTAGGAGCTGATATGGATGAGGGAAGAGACATATGAGGAGATGTTGTCAATGGATGATGCTAATGATCACCTATGGGATCAATATATTGATTGTGGAACATGATACATGATACATGATATCCTCTAGTTACCCCCTAGGTGAGAGGGGGGGTAACATTTGGCTCCAACATGGGGACATGTTCTCACCGTAGAGCGCATAAGAAACTCAACATATTTGGCACTCCGAGACCTACAACCCACATCACTCTAAAATTATTGCTACATTATAACATAAAACCATTAGCGACAAAATATAGGGGATGTTATCCACCCAGGTTTGAAAAATATAAAACCAATGTGAGAAATCAAGTTTTTTCATTTTCATCAATATATCATTTTTTTATAACATGTATATGATAAGCTATCATGGATGCATAATATAATCAATAAGTAACATCAAATAAAAGAAAATATCAAATGTAGGAACACACATGACGTAATACTATCCTAATCTACTCTAAAAGACAACTGAGGAGATAAGTATAATCAAACAACCAATAAAGCCATCCTAGCATCTCATCAAGATTAAAATTTATATCCTTGTGCTTATTTATGGACCAAAGAAAAGGCACAAAAAAATCATAAGCCGGGACCAACACTACATCATCATCAAATATAAAATCTAACTCATGAAGGTAAGAAAGAGAGTCAAAATCATGCCAAGACGCCTGCCCACAAGCTTGCTCTATTAATATTTGAATAGGGATACAATATGATGATGGATCATTCTTGATTTCACGACTCCACAAGGATCGAGATGGAATCATAAGAAACATAAAGAATACCTTACCAGTTCCCAAGAGAGAAATGGATGAATAATAAGAGGTAAAGTTACATCTTAAGAAAAAAATTTCACCCAACTTAGGGCTTGATACCCTTCTATATGCAACTGGAAATTCATGCAAGAAAACATAAGTTGAAAAGACCTTTCCTCCATAGATAATTCATCACCAAAAAAACAATCCCCAACCTGATCATCAATGACATTCTAAGAAGAAGATAAAGTAAAATACTGTTGGGAATTTGTGCTATGAAACTTTGGTTGTTTTGGGGGAATCATGGCCTCATAAGAATGTTCACCAAAATCTGAGCATAAAGGTGGTTGATAATCCTCTTCATAGAATAACTCCAAGTGATCAAAAGAATATGTATCACACTGTCTAGGATATAGTTGGTATTCATCATGAAAATGTTGTAATGGATCACTCCTAAATGGTTGAAACAAATCTATGAACATATCATCTTCATATTGCGGAAAATATGAATAAAAAATGCACATAGATGTATGTTCTAAAGGCAAAAATTCTACATTCTTGATTCTAGGATCATTATTGATATCATAAATAGTATCTCCATCAAAATGAAAGAAACTCATATTCTATCCATGTCTTCCAATGTGCATAAAATCATTAATACAATCATCACGCTCTTTATTAGATAAAAATTTTACCACATCTAAGTGTTCCTCCAAAATTTCCTCACTTTCCAAATCATCAAAGGATGCATCATAGGAATCCAAAACTTGGAAAGGAGTACAACTTACCATATTCTTGTTTTCATGTGGAGGAGTACTCTGAATACGACCTTCTTCATGGATTTGGTCTTCGACATGTTGTACTTCATTAAAGTCTCCTTCTTCAATAGATTCATGAGGTAGCTCTTTCTCCACTTCATGTACTTGGTGACTTTCCTCATGAATCTCTTCTTCAATCAAGTTTTCATCATCTTCAATAGGGTCAGAAAACAATCCCCCCTATTGGAGGGCTACCATAAGATCATGAATATTATATTCATACCTTTGAGATCTTGAGCCCCAATGCTTGAGAAATTCTTCAATGAAAACTGTGAGAGAAGGTATACTTTTTGGACTAATAGAGTTCTTCACCTAGTTCTTTTGTCTTGCTTCCAGAGACAATAAAAAAATCTTATTAGCACATCTTAATGTATCACATTTATCTTTGAAGCGTATTTTTTTTACAACATCTATGATGACCAAAGTCAGGTCACCATCAAATTTTGGACAATTATCCCTCCAATCCATAGAATAGTGATTTGGGTATCCAATTTTTTTTTGAATACCAAGAGAGGATTTTTTTTTATGAATTTCCCATGGTACCATAATTCCATCATTTGAGAATGCAATATTATACAAAAATTGAGAATATGATGAAACCTAAAAATATATCAATGGAGTCATGAGATGAACTTGCTAGACAAGGCTCATCAAAATGTGTATAAGAAAGATGGCTTCTTCCGTCAATGGAGTTGCCAGGTAAGCTCTATAAGTAAGGATTTGAAGTGATCTTACTAAGAGAGTGTTGATGCATAGACTTCATATCTTCGAGAAGAATGACTCAGTTCTCCCCAGCAACAACAACACATTGTTATCACAAAATCTAACATTTGTGCAAATCCTTCAGTGCTTGACTAGTGTAACATATGGAAGTGTTTGCCACTATCACCTAAGCAAGTACTTCCCTCATTTTAGTGAAGGATATAAATCCAACACAAGGGAGGCTTTCCTAGTAACCTCAAAGGATCCTATAGCAAACTAACACAAGTCTACGACCCCTTATCTTGGTTACTTCACTGGCTAGGTTGAGTTTCAAGGAAATTTCAAGGTGAATTAGACACATCAAATTAAATGTGTGTGTGTGAGGGGGTGTTCTAAGAAAATCAATGACAATTATCAAGTTGAAAGAGTAAAATAATTGCCTTGAAAAACTAACTATCAAAAGAAAAAAAAAGGCTGAAAAAAAACTTGAAATAAATATGATACACTTCAACATATAACAAGTTTATAACAACAACAAGAAAACAGTCCTAAATTAGTAAATAATGCAATGGAAAAGATTCCAAAGGCAAGAACAAATACTAAAAAACCATTAATTGATGAAATTAAATATCATGAAACCATGTTAAATAGATGCAAGATGTTAAACCCTAGTTGATAATTAATGCATCAATGAACAATGTTAGAGGTGATTTCAAACAAATAATGCAAGACGTTAGTTTGGGGATGATGATAATGAGGATGCAGTGCAAAGTCCTAAAACTAACACAAGTTGTTGGAAGAGGGAGAGAGCTAAAACTAAGTTTTTAGGTCACTTGCAACAAGAGAAAGACTAGTGTCATGTTAAGTTCTTGGGCATTTGGAGTTAATGCAACAACTTCAAGGAGATTAAAAGGAAAATAAAAATCAAGGGTTAAATTCTAAGGGGATGTACAATCACAATCCCTAGATTTATCCTTTAGGAATAAAATATTAAGCATATGTACAATCACAATCCGTATTGTTGTCCTATGTATTCTATGACTTTTAACAAGAGATCAAGGTGGAAAATAGTTAAACCCTAAAGTAGTACAATCACAAGCCCTAGAATTTAATCAATAAAGACAACTTTAGTGGGATGTAAAATCACAATCCCTAAATTTGGCCTTATATGCTTCAAAAATCTTATGATGAATGATAACAAGGGAGAGGATGCATAATTACAATCCTTCTTAAGGTTTCAAACAAAATTATCCAAGGGAAACAAGAAAACATGCAAATTATCAACTATTTGATAGAGTATATTCTACTTAAAACACCGTGAATAAATATAAATACTTGGAAACGACACTTACTATTCCAAGTCACTATGCATGGAGAAACCCTAAATCATGAATCATCTTGCTTGAACTTTTTGGATAAAACCATGTAAGCAGTTTTGAAAGATCCAATGTTTCATGTCCCTAATGATGGGTGGAGTGTCCACTTGAAACATTGGATGTTTCAAAATTTCTTACATAGTTTTATCTAGAAAATTCAAGCAATATGAGTAACTATGGAAACATACATACTCACATGAATCATCCACCAAAATAAAGACACACATACACAAGATCACTCTCCAAGAGGTGTGCATAAGTACTCCATGATGAGAAAAGAGTAAAAGAAGACTACATAAGTGATTCCCCACAAATGTGATTTATGATTTGCTAAGGAGGAAAGAACTATCCTTTTATATGAGGAAACCCTAGCACTTTTTCTCTGATAAATACCCAAAAATGTAAAATGTCCATGATACATGGTGGATAGGTCTAGGTCGACCCCCAAAATAGCCTCCAATACAAAGATAAACTTAAAATACATCAAAAATTCCCCTCAAAAGTGTCATGTGTGAGTGTGAGAGCCTTAAAGGAAGGTGACATCATCCTCTATAATGGTAAAGGAGCCTTAAAATTCCATGTCTCTCCATCAAAGGGTGAAAATAATAGTCAAGGGTCACATCTTCTCGTCTAAAGGTCATGTCTCATCATCATCAATTACCAACTCATCATCAAAGGGATGACATTTTTCTAGGTCGACACAATAAGCATTAAATCATGATGTCATCATCACAAGTGCAATGTCCAAGGTATAGGGCATGATTTCATGAGGGAGGAAGGCTCAACAACCTCTCCAAAGACGTGTACAATCATCTCCAAGTGAAACGTCATCCAATCAAACCATAATATGCTCAGGGGGTACACTATCCAAATTGTGGGATTCTTGTCCTCTTAATGGCACATCAAGTTGTATATGCAAAATCTAAGCTCATATCTTCAATGTCCAAGGCCCAAGAGGTGTGAGGAGGTGCCCCAGGGCATGCCAAATAATCTAAGGATCCAATACTCTGTATCAAGTGTGCAATGTCCTCTGTGCAATGCAAAAAATCCTAGGCATAATCACGAAAACATCCTCCAAAAGAGAATGTCAAGGGGGATCATGATCAAACAAATCCCACACAATCAAGTAAATCAAGCATTACAAGATACAATAATTGTTAGAATTATACAAAGTAGGCCACAAATTAATACAAAATCCACGTAAGCAATTAAAATTAGGTATCTTCTTCAAAATTCACATTAGCTCAAGAACTTATGAAGTTTTCCAATTTTAGGTATGGGAAGGCCATCACAAGATCCTATTAGGTGTGTTAGTACCCAAGTAGAGGAGTAATTCCTGAAAACCCTTCAAAGTGTGAGTATAATTAATTATGTGACAGGGGGTTTACTTCATGGTCAGGGAGTCACTGACATGCAAGGTAACCATGCTCCATCCATTTACATGAGCACCTTTGTAGAGGGAGTGCTTGTTGCTTGAGATGCCCTTTCCTCAACAATATGTGTATTCCAAACCCCTTCTTTCCTTTTGATATTCTCCTCCATGCAAAAGAGTATACACCAGAAAAAGAGCCATGAAGGTTACAATGAAACCAATTTGACCTTCTAGAGAAGATATAACCGAGTATGTAGAAGAAAATGTAGTAAGGGATATGGAAGAACCTTTAGATACCATACAAAATCATAAAGGTAATAAAATAACCCAACAAAAGGGTAAAAGAAAGCATCCAATAGGAACATCAAGAAGACTCAAGACTCGACCTACAAACAAATTTAGGCTGAACGCAAAGGCATTGTTTGATCCTTATATAAAGGAAGGTAAACCCATTATTATTGATGATGAATCTCCTAAAGATACTCTAGCTCTTACTAGTAGAGAGATAGTGACTATAAAAACATTGACGGATATACCCATGAAAAAGAGTAGAGGTGTTAAGAGACAAAGGGTGGCTTATGTGGTTGAAATTTATAAATAAGATGATAAAGCAGTGCATGAACATAGTATAATCCCTTTGATGCCCGAAATGCTAGAACCAAGTCTTGATAAGGCAACATTTCCTCCACCTACACTAAAAAAATAAGAAGAAGCTATTGAGTTTCCATTTATAGAGGTTGAAAGGATTGAGGAGATGCCCATAAGGCACAAGCTTTCCGTTGATATAAACAAATCAACTTCTGAAGAGGATCCATGGGAAGACAGGGTTGAAACAGAGAAAACTTGAAAAAGGAAAAAACCTGGTAAGAAAAGAAAAGTGATAAAGCATCTCAAGAAACACAATAAACAACTTAAAAAGAAAAACTCTAGGTTACAAAAGAGAATGGCTAAACTGGTGAAAAAACATAACAAGCTCTGTGACTTTTCCCATAAGTTAATGAAAAAGAACATGAAATTGTATTGGACTACCAGAGTGCTCAAGACTAATGGCTCTAGGAAAAGTTCAAACATCAAACTACTGTCCAAAGATGAAGAAAGGATGGGAATGACGAAAATGTGCAGGTTTTATCAGTTTTGATTTGTGCTACAGAAAGACAATTATTTTTGCAACATCCCTATTTGTTGGCAGCCAATTCACATTTTTCTACTATCGTATAAGCTGCCTACACCAATGTTTTGCAAACCTCAATTTTCGTCTCAATTCTCAAATAAAACGACACTTTTATTTTTTGCGCTATTTGCACACTTACCTTCGTTCTTGTTTTCACGACTGTAAGCGTGAAAACTTGGTCTTTCGAGGTCGCATTAAAATCTTCACTGAATTGTTGTTATCATTCTTGTAGATATGCCCATTGCGTTTACATTTCACTTGTCATTATGCAATTGGAAAAACCCTTTTGATCTGTACTCATTTGACATTCTTTGATTGATTATGTAATTTCGTTTCATGAGTGATTGAGTTGTGATGCATTGGCGATTGGATTTACATGTTATTTGATCAATTCACTTGGCATATTGATTATGTGAAAAAGAATTGGTGTTATGGTTTAAACCCTTGGTGTGAATCGTTTCATACAACATTTGGTATTGGTTTCAATTTGTGTGTTTGGTTTTAAAACTATGGCATAACTTTTGATTGCGTGAATGGTTTATCCACTTACCAAAGGTTTCGATTCATTGATTGAAGTGGCATAGTTGTAACACATATGCGTTGTGATTTGAATAGTTGAAAGCGCCGGTGGTTGTACCATGGTAATCACTACTCTGCATGGGGAGAAATAGCTCCACCACCTTCGCACGATGTCATTAATGCTTACCCCTATCCTTGTTTCACCTCTACTAGCATTGGGTAAGCTTGTGAATACTCTGCTCCGGCGTATGCTATGATTCAAACCCTGGCTTGTTCACATCGCTCATCGTGTGCTCTTCTCCATGGCACCGGTGGTGCGAATTGAGCCGAACGATAGTCAAGCCCTGCTACTGTTCGATAACGCCCGAAAATATTTGCAAGATAATGGTTGGCTCACGTTTGTACAGAGGTTTGAGGGTTTTAATCTATTTGTTGCACAACATTTCACCCTGACTTTTGATGGGTGTAGGGCCAAGATAGGTGACATTCAACTTGAAATCAGTGAAGAGTTCATCATCTCTACAACAGGATTAGCAGCCACGGGCCAACGATGGTTTAAAAACTCTAAAGTTGAGGAGGTGCCATGGCCGTTATTGTTCCTCTCGTGGAAGGTCACATCCTATGACAGAGGTATGCCGATTTCCACGCTTAAACCAAGGTGGCATGATCTTTTGATGGTGGTTAAACAATTCGTGACCTGTGAGGGTCGGTATGGACTGGTTTTTCTTTATCACCTTCGACTGTTAATGAATTTTATGGGTTATCCATTGAATGTGCCATTTTATTTCCAGTGTAGTCTTTATAAAATGTCTAAGAGGTTTAAACGAGAGAAGGCCGATAGTAGCTTGTTTCACCATGGCCTGATCAGACTCATCGTCGTTCATCACTTAAACCTCCACGGTGATAGTTGGCAAGCTTTTATCTCTCAAAATGGTTTTGCTGATACTGAGCCTGTCCAAATTGACAAGCCTGTGGTTAGTGAAACTAAGGTCGGGCCACCCATGCCTTTCCATGTCCTATTTCCCTCTCCCAAACCCTCGGTCGACCCTGATATCGACTTACCTGACGTCTTAGCAGACAAGGTTGAGGCTATAAGAAAGCCTGTGAGTAAAAAGGTTAAAGGTAATCCTACTGTCGACGGCAAAGGTAAAAAGAATGCTCGACTTATATCGAGACTGGCCCGGAATAAACCTAAACCAAATACTGAGTAGAAGCCCATAGTTCTCAGTGAAGACTCAGACTCTGACATGGAACGCTTCCTAGCTAGTGAGTACCCTTACTCCTAAGGTCTGTGCTCCGAGCCACCCTATGACTTCGTTTCTAATTTGCCTCCGTGCTTAAAGAACAATCCTAGTTACCCAGGGATCAAGCTTCCTAGAGAAACCCTCGGTGATTTAAACAAACCCTCACCTGCATTTTCGAAGCCCGGGCAGTCGTCATGTGACCAATGTAATGTGTGGTTGGAATGCTACTATACCGACGTTCCCTTATTACAGTCGAAAATCAAATCATTGGAAAACCAAGTTGCAGTGTTGACA
>JASDQU010354636.1:11618-23657 GCA_032191745.1 Picea mariana
ATATAAAGCAAATGCATATCCAGAAATCAAACATTCATAAGTATATGAACAATATACACAGAGAAACAACACCAGACATGAGTTTGAATAAGAACTTTCTTCTATTAATTCAAATGCCTGTACATGGGTGTTCTTCATACAATATTCTCTTCTTGCTCTTCTCTTCTTGCTCCTGAATGCTTGATAATACAATGATACAAAGGAGGGTGTCTATATCCGTTTTCCCTCTCGAATCTTTAAACTGTCTAATCTAGACTTAAATCCTGTCTACCTGCATTAACTAGATTAAATGCCTCCTATCTACTTCAGACAAGAGCGTAAGGCTCGAGTTCTGATACAATACAACAGGTGATCCTTCATAAATGTTCCATTGAAGGATATGGCGCTTCATCTTTAATGAAAATTCAAAAAACGTTATCAAGCTTATATGTCATGTGTTTAAAAAAACACATGCGCTGGCTCCACACTTGCTTTGGTAGTCGCGATGCTCCTGCATCATATAATATAAATATCAAGGCTTCCTAAGATTTCATCAACAACCTACAAAAAATCCAAACTCTCTAGTTCAAACTTAGAGAGAATGAAAGACTGAGTTGTCATTTATGCCATGATAATGTTGTCCTACAACCCAAGATGAATTCTCTACAACATTAGGTCGATGATATTAACTACAACCAATAATAATGTCTGGATGAAATTGAAACACCATGGAAATCCTAAGTCGAAATCCCCCAGGCAAGAGGGAGAAGCTTCTAAATCTAATCCACCCCCTCCTTCGTAAGTTTAGTCATAAAGGGAAATTTTGTTTTGTTTGCAATGGGACCTGCAAAATATTAGGTGTTGGGGTAATGTTGGGCGTGAGATATGATCACTTTTATTACAATTATTATACACATTTTCCACATGTACATATGTGTTTTTCATATTTTAAAGGATTTTTTTGAAGAATTTCATGATAAAATGGTATGATCAGCACAAGGTACATATAATTCATGTTTAATGATTGTATCAAGTATAATTCATCATGTTTTATGATTTCCAAGAGCTAATTCACATTTTTCTGGTGGTACATGGAAAAAACGCACTAAGTTTCTAGTTCTGGCACATGATCCATCACTCCTTCCAACACTCGTTCTGATACTCGATCTAGCACTCCATCCAACACCTCTTCCTGCACAAAAACGTAGGGTGACTTGGCCATTATGGCATTGGCAGCCAGCGATGGGAAAATTGGAAACATGGGTTGTGTTTGTGCTTATCCCCTCCAACTACTAAACTCTTGACAAATCGATTTTTGTTTGTTATGGTGGGCGATTATTGGCTCACTCTGTTTCGACAATTAGGGCACCATTAATTAAATTTGCCAATTTTAGAAGTGGTTCGAACCTCCTATGGTCGACCACTTGGCATGTAAACATTATAAATACCACTAGTATGATCAGAAGATTGTTAACCAAGTAGAAGAGCAAATGTATTAGAGACAAATTTGTTTTTTCTTTGTTTTGAGTTTTTACATTGCCAGATTATGCCAGAATTGCGTTTTTGGGTTTTTATGGTGA
Source organism: Picea mariana (assembly GCA_032191745.1). Classification (NCBI taxonomy): domain Eukaryota; kingdom Viridiplantae; phylum Streptophyta; class Pinopsida; order Pinales; family Pinaceae; genus Picea; species Picea mariana. Next base: position 13,178 of record JASDQU010354636.1, read on the forward strand.
ATTCGACCTGCTGAGTTCGTGGTGTGATTTTAGAGAGTGACCACAAATTGTTGGGGGGATCACCAGCAGTCTGGTAACTCTCTTTGTGTTGTTCATGCCTTTTATAATTTATTTGTCTCTTTATTTACTGTACATGCATTATCGGTTTATTAACTAGTTTGTTGTTGTAGTTTAAATTGTTTTGATTCCCTTTTGTAGGTTAGAATGACAGAGTGTGTTATAATGCATTAATATCATATATTAGGAATAGATTTTCAAATCCCTAGACTAACCCCATGTTTAATTAGATAGTAGATTGTGCTTTTATTTATGAATTTAGAATCCAATTTAAAACAAAGTTTTTATATAACAAAGTTTCCAATTGAGCTTTCTTTGACAAGGATTTGATGGATGGATAGAGTCAATTTTAGTCTTTAATGATATCTTTCTTGTCTCATATTTATATAGATCTTGTTCAATTAGTTGTTGATTAACGTAGTTGTTAGTTTACTTTTTAAATGTCATTCTCTAATTTTTGTTTTTAGTCATTTCTTTATTGCAGTTTGAATTGTTAGAGTAGATATAGCATAGTTTTCATTTGATGTAATTTCCTTCCTAGAACTATATTGCACTTGTAGTTTTTAGATTAACAGCTCGAGTTTAAGTATGAATTTTTCTTATGTAGTGTAGAAGTATAATGATGATCTCATTATGTTGTTGATGGTTAATATATGAATATGCAGGGTATTCAACATTTACACAACCACGAGCATTACATTTGAGTGTTTCATAGACTAAAGATAATTTCTTGCTTTGTAGATTAGAAGAGATAGTTACTTGTTTCCATAGATTGGAATAAGGTTTTATTTGTTGTTGTAGGGTAGATAGACTTTACTTTGATGGATTAGATAGTAGCTTGCTTGTCATAGATTAAGAATTAGTGGTAGCCCTTCTTGCCTTCAATAAAATAGATTTCCTTTCATGCATTGCATTGAGCATTTAGATTTCCTTTAATGCATTAGAAATAGTTTTTCATTGAGCATTTAGTCCACTTGCCTCTTAGGCTAGATAGCTTTTCAATGAGAAGTTTCAATTTCATTGCTTGCAGTATTTAGTTGTTTTTGCTTGCTTGTCTTTCACTTTAGTAGGTTAGTTAGGTGTCTTTGCTTGCTTGTCTATTTTCTTTAATAGGTTAGATAGGTGTCTTTTCTTACTTGTTTATTTACTTTCTTACATAGGATAGTTTCTCATTGAATGTCGGTTGGCAAGTTAAAATAGTTTTGTTTTGTCATTTTCTTGTTATGCTTAAAGCAGTTTTCTTATTGCTTATTGTTGAACTAGTTTTCTTTACAAATTGTTTTACTTTTTTTCTTAGGATCTATCCATCGATCCTTGGCCCAAAAGTACTTAGGTCACATAGTTTCAATTTTCTTAGTAGGGTTTTTTCAGTAGATAGCTTTGATTGAATAGATTAGCCTTAGATAGTTGCCTTCCTTAGTTAAACTATACTCCTACCAACCTTCTACCTTTGGCATATATTTTGCTACAACTCTAAGTTTACTTACCCCGGGTTGAAAATTTAATTGAGGGTTTTTAGTGTGTTCTTAGTTCATATATAACACCCATCAGTAACCCACCTTCATGATTCTACCCCTAATCAATATTTTATTTAATTATATATACTAGGTTACCTAACTTTATTTTATTAAGGGAAGATTGTTGGGCGAGATATAGAGAATAAAATGAATGGGTAGGGAAGTGAGTGTTGCAACAATGAATGAAGGATTGGGAAAAATGGATGGAGGGGTAAAGTTATCCAAGAAAACTAGGCAATTCAGGAGCCTTTTTGGAAATAATTTGCAAGATAAAATATTATTTACAACATCTCAAAAACAAAAATCCTCAGCTATAATCAAGTGACCCAATCAAGATTTATAGGACCCTGACATTATAGACTCCCCCCCCCCTTGGAATTAACACCTTCCTTGGTGTTAAATACTTATTCCATTCTTTTCATCCTTGGAATAAAGTTGGATATGTATTCCTCATGAAATCCTCCAACTCTGAAGTAGCCTCTTGAGGAACGAAGTGCTTCCACTACACTTTTACAGGAATGATGATTCGGTTCCATAACATTGTTTCTTTTTTTCCCAGAATGCACAATGGTTCCAACTAGAACTCACTTTTAGGTTCCACCTGTAACAAGTTCTAATCAATTACATGAGTAGGGTCATGAGCATATATTTTTAAGAATGAAATATGAAAAACATTATGAACTTTTAATTTTTCCGGTAGTGCTAGCTAATATGGTACTGGGCCAATGCGTACTAACACTTCAAAATGTCCATAAATAATCACTGCTAAATTTGAACACTTTCCAAGTTTTAACAAACTCTTAATTTTCTTCACCAAGAGATAAACATGATCTCCAATATTAAATTCTTTATGTATTTTGTTCTAATTTGTGTAACTCTTTTGTTGGTCCTATGCCACCTTTAAATTTTGTTGGACCCTTTTAACCATTAATTCCATGTCCTGTAACATGTCTAGTCCAAACATGATCATGTCTACTAGATCATCCCAGCTAATAGCAATCATACATTTCCTTCCATAAAGGATTTCGAATGGACTCATTTTGGCCGAGGATTGATATCCGTTATTGTATGTGAATTCTACTAAAGCTAAGTGTTCCTCCCATTTTTTTGGTTTATCCATTACGTACATTCAGAGCATGTTTTCAATAATTTGGTTAGTACATTCTTTTTTTCCATATGTATGTGGATGGTAACTCGTACTGAATTGTAACTGTGTTTCAGTACCTGCAAATAATTATTTCCATAAATTTGAAGTAAACCTATCATCCCTGTCAGAAATTACCTTCTTTGGTATTCCATGTAATCTAAAAATATCTTTCGTAAAAGGTTTTTCAATATGAACAACTTTGTAAGTAGACTTTACATGTATAAGATGTGCATATTTACTTAACTTATCCACTACTACCATAATTGAGTCATGTTTTATTTTTATTTTTTGGAAAACCTATGATAAAATCCATTGATAATACCTCCCATTTCCATTCCTGTATCGAGAAAGGTTGCAATAAACCTGCAAGATGTTGATGTTCTATCTTCACCTGTTGACATTATAAACATTTCACCAAGTAATCAGTTGTATGCATTTTCATATTAGTCCAATAAAAATGTTTTCTTAGTTTTGAAATCATTTTTTGATATCGAGGATGGAATGAATAAGGTTTTTTATGGATTTCATTAAAGATGAGAAATTTTAAATCCATTGAATTAGGTACATGTATTGTGTTCTTAAATTTCATAATTCCTTCTTCGTCAATTATAAAATCTATCCTATTTATTTATTCTTCACATGTCATCAATGTTTCCTTTATTTTTACATATTCCTTGTGTCTTGTACCTACAAATTTAATTTTTTTCACCAAGATCATTATCTTCTTTACTCACAATTATTTCATAAATTCCACCTATCCTTCTTCTAAGTGCATCTACAACTTTATTTTCCTTGCACTTAATATGTTTGATTTCAAAATCAAATTTGCTTAAAAATACCATCCAGCTTGCTTGTCATGCATTTAATCATTGTTGATTTAACAGGTACATTACACCACTGTTATCAGTTAGAGTTAGGAACTTCCTTCCTATTAAATAATGAAGCCATATTTTTAATACATGAATCAGAGATACTAAATATAAGCCATGTGTCACATAGTTGTGTTTGTAATCCTTTAATTTCCATGATTCATAAGCAATCACATGTCCTTCTTGTGATAAGACTATATCTAACCCTTCCTTACTGGAATCTATAGAAACCCTTAAATATTTATAATGGCCAGTGACTTTAAGGATTGGTTCAATAGTTAATCGTTCATTTAATTGATCAAAAATTTCTTGACACTTTTGTGACCATATGAATTTTATTCCATTTTTTTGTAAAGATGCAATAGGAAAAGAATCTTTTGAAAAATTCTTAATAAACCTTCTGTAATATCCTATTATGCCCATAAATGATCGTATCTTTGCTACATTCATGGGTATAGTACATTCTACAATTTCCTTTATCTTATTGGGGTACATTGTTATTCCATCCTCTGAAATAGTATTGTGAGTGGTTCATGGAAACCTGCACGGTAGATCTAGCTAAAGCATACACAAAAAAAACTTATCAAGAAAAGGCAGAGAGATACACAATGAAGAATGATAATCAATTCATATTATGATCTAATCAATGGGTGAGTGATCTTCACTCATATAGGAAATGACATCCTATAATTAGAAATGCATGCATAATAGTGATGGTATAAGATTAGAAAGTCTAAAACAGAACTAGTCAGTTAATTCCCACTAAACTAGTGTTCCGAAAACAAAAATTTCTCCAACATCCCACTGAACATCACTATGGAGTAAAAAATGAGTCTCATCTACTAGTCTATTTTAGGTACTCATGTACAATGCAACTAATGAACACTGAATAAAAGTGAGGAAAGAGGGAAAACCACATGGGAACAAAACCCCCCTCAAAATATAATGTATCAAAAGAAGAAAATGAAAAATTCTAGGCAATTGTGTTGTTCACCGTGAGATGATCCCACAAACTATGAAACTTATACTCACTGAAACTCTTCATGAAGATGTATAAATATTTAAGGATCTAATGAAGTCATTTGGAAACCTATCTATCCTTGTACCTATTGATCCTGTGGACCCATATGCACATGAAAATATTCCTTTCTAGTGGAAGTGGAACTAGATGTGAAGTTTGATTCTTTAGGAGTGAGTCATACTCCTTTTGCATGGATTCTTGCCATAATGGATTTCCCACATCCTTGTTGTAGGTGTGTAGATCAGTAGATTGAACCATATAACAATGCATGGGAATCATAGGTTCTAAAGATGAAAGTACATGGGAAGGATCCTCATGATGAGATTGAGTCCTCCTCGAATCCAATGGATTCCCTGCAAGGTTTCTTGCTTCCTGAAGTCTGGTCTATGTCTTCTTGGGCATCTGCTGAATATTCGGTGCTGACTTCTTATCTTGCTGTACTACCTTATTATGTCCATGTACACAATCTGAGTGTATGGAATCATCTCTCATGTTTGAAACTGATGGAGGCACAAGAGTATATGCATGTTTCACTGGAGGTGCATACAAGGTACTCTCCTTATGTGTAAGTAGAATAGAGAAGTCATATTCAGAAAAATTAGTGAATTTATAGAACCATGAGCTATGATGCACCTCATCAATTGCAATGATGGAATTTCCATGCATGTCGATTAATGAAATTGAATCTGATGTAAATTTAACCTTTTCACCTTTCTAGGTAATCTGATAAACTGAGAGTAGATTCATAGAAAGATTTGGAACATGCAGAACATTCTCAAAACTTCCATTGTGGAGTTCCACTCTCCCTTCTCCTGCTACTACTACTGGAGTATCATCCCCCATAAGAATAGGGGGTCTTGAGCATGGACTCAAGGAAGATAAAACTTTCTCTTTCGCTTCTATATGATGGGATGCATCAGAATCTATAATCCATGAATCAGATGAGGAATTAATTGCAACTAGAGCATGATGATTACCATTCTTAGGAGTATAATCTTCTTCCTTCTGCTTCTTGACCCCCTCTGGAATGACATTTCCAAGGTTTTTATGTGGAAGTGTTTGTGCCATAATATCAATCTTTTTCTTCATGCATGTGGATTCTTCATGATTCGGTTTATTGGAGTAAGTGCAGTTCTTTCCCTTCTTCTTCTTATAATTTGAAGAGCCTTTGGAACCTGAATAGTCATTAAAGGGTTTGGAATATCCCTCCTTCCAGTTCTGTTTGGATGACCCTTTTCCATCATGCATGGTGAGTGCATTTTCTTTGCGATCTTTCATGAGGCCCATCTGTATGAGTTTTGTCTACTCTTGTGTAAGAGACTCAATGAACTGAGCCAACGTAGACATTTTCCAATTTGTTTCAAAAAGACATCTTCTAGAATGGAAATTGGAGACATATACAACATATTCTAGTCCTAGCTTAGCCAATATTGTTAGAATAAGTTGTTTCTCTTATGTAGAATTATCATTGCCACATTCACGCAAGCTCAATAGAAAAGATTGAAATTTAGTAAAAAAATCTCGTATATTATCAAAACTTTTAGGGTCTAAGGTATTCAACTCTACTTCAAGCATATAACCTCACATCTCATCGTGCTTTCTAAAGAGTCCTTCCAGGGTGGTCCAGATATCATTTGCATTCTTTCATACGACAACATGAAACCATATATTAGTGGATATTAACTCAATAAGTAGTCATGTGGACTCATCGTTACGATTAGCCCATCTCATCTTCTCAATCGCGGATGTAGGTTTTGTTTATGTTGCCATCGTCAAATTATATAGTCCTTTCCATCTAAGTTGGAATTCTGCCTTAGGCTTCCAATCAAAATAATTGTATGGTGTGAGGATTACCACCAAGTTTTACTGTATAATAGTTGTCCTATCCATCTCTCCCATTGTTTCTAACAACCCCTAAAAAATTACTCATAATCTGCAAGTGAAAAATTAAGAAATCATGGAAGAAAGGGCACTTAAAGTGAAAATTTGTATCAGTTTTAGGAGATGATATTTCAACTTACTTTCTAGGAAATCAGTGAGGAATCTCTCAAAAAAATTGAAAACGCACTTGCAGAATGGGTTGATTTGCTTCTCAAGTGAGTCGTTTCCTCAAAAACTTAATATTTTGGTAGCAATCACTATAGAAAGGTACCACCAGAGATTCATATCAATTTCAGGAGGCTATATTCCAACTTACTTTCTGAGAAAACAATGAGGAATAACGCAAAATGGTTGAAACCCCACTTGTAGAATGGGTCAGCTTACTTGCTACATGCGTTGTTTCCTAAAAAACATAATATTTTGGGAGCAATCACTATAGATAGGTAACACCACAAATTCATATCATTTTCATGAGACTATCTTTCGGGTTACTTTCTGAGAAAATGGTGAGGAATCTCGTCAAACGGTTGAAAACCCACTTATAGAATGCATCGATTTACTTCCTGCTCGATCTATTTCCTAAAAGTGTTAATATTTTTGGAGAAATCGCTACTGAAAGGTACGACCATAGATTTAGCTCGTCCAAACTTTGATTTTTCTTATTCTTTGGCTCCTCTGGCTTGCTCCAAGAAGCATATCCTTGATACCATGTCATTGTTTCATGGAAACCTACATAGGATATCTAGCTAAAACATACACAAACAAATATTATCAAGAAAACAAAGAGAGATACACAATGAAGAATGATAATCAATGCATATTATTATGCAATCAATGAGTGAGTGATCTTCATTCATATAGGGAATGACATACTATAATGAGGAATGCATGAATAATAGTGATGGTCTAATATTAGAAGGTCTAAAATAGAACTAGTCAGTTAAGTCCCACTGAACTAGTGTTACTCCCAATAACACCCTAGGTTTTGAACCCCCATTTTAAATAATGTATTGTTATAATGTTGAGAGGCCAGAGTGCCCAAAGAATTATTAAAAGGACAGTGTTCCCAAGAACTATAATGTTTTGATCATTATTAATGATAGATACATCGTTGGATTCTAGATGGACAAGAACTAGATTTATAGAGGGCTATCATTCCACAAGAGAGGGGGCTTAAGGGGATAAATGTTTATTTCTTATTTTAATTACCCTTTTCTTTAAGGGAGTGGATTAATTATGTGAGATGCTTGGGGGAGGCCAAGAGGTTCTTGTTCCCCATGAAATACATAAACCCTCCCCTGGTATGTTGGGGTTGGTTGGCTAATCGATCATTCAATCATTTTCTCATTCACTCCTTCATTCACTTATTTTCGCTCGTCCACTTACTCATTGGTTCATGCATTCATTCACTTGCTCACTCGTTCATTCATCACTTACTTACCTATCACTCATTGATCCATCCTCATCTGCATCTTGGCTTGGGAAAGGGAAACGAACTGTCAAAGAGTAGGCATTATATTTTTGGTTGCAGTGTTCACTGGTGTAATCCCACCATGACCTGGAGGACTAGATGTCTGAGATGCATTGGCCTGTGTCCAAATTTGTTCATAGCTGTGATTCTTGAGAGTTCTAGCATTGAGATTCTGGACCAGTTGCATTGGAGCCCTGGAAGGAGAAGGATTACCTGAGGGACTGCATGGAAGAGAGGGGTGGAGGTCCATTCTCTTGGGTGGTGCAGGATGGGTAGAAGAGAACTGGGTACCTGGATTGCTGAGGGTGTTGGGAAATCCTTTGAGAGATTTAGTTTTGATTGGTTTAGGAAGCCAAGTGGCACTCTAGAATCGTCCTTGTGGATTCATATCATTGGATCGAGGATGACACTGTTGTTGAGTTTGGAGTAGTAGTGTCTACGGTTGGGTGGAACGTCCTTGGTATACAACCAGTTGGTGTCTTCTTTTATAAAGATAAGTGCTCTCTCTTATGGTATTATTTACCTGTATATGAATGTATTCTATTGTTTATTTATTTATCATTTAATTGAATCTGTTGAATATTCATGCTTTTTGGTTATTGTTGTGCATGTAGTTAGATCTTTTCTTTCATGCATCTTTATTAATTTAAAGACGTATCAGTAAGAGAAATAAGTCGAAGGGTGGTATTGAAGGTGGTATACCCCAGCCTGTGGGTTGTCAGAGAAATTACAAATTGGTATCATATCTTCTGGTTGAAACACCATGACGGTATGGGCGTTGTCTATTGGTCAAAGTATCATGGTTGAGATCGAATTCTAATCGTGCAGTTGAAAATATCCGGAGGAATGGCATTGCAGAATCCACGCAAGAGATAGAACGTCAGAAATCATTTGTAAGGGTTTGAAGGATTGTTACCATCCCTTTCAAATTCGGGAGTGATTGCCACTATGGGATAAAGAGAGACCTAGATCATTTGATCAGAGGGTTGATGAGAAGGATCCATCGTATGAAGGAAAAATCTGAAGTTGGGAAAGGCTAAGTCCCAATCGTCAAATCTAGATTTTTTATCGTCAGTTGTCGATCAAGGCCAAGCGCTAAGGGTAATACTTTGTAAATTCATCGCTTCATCAATCTTGGTAGGCATGCAAAGATTGGAAGGCCAAAGGACGGAGTCCCAAAGTCTCATCGACCATTATATGGAGTGATGGATTTCGGTAGTGTTAGAGACCGTCAGATCTAGAAATTATTCAAGAGCATGGAGTGTGTTGATGCAAAAAATCATGAAGTCCTGAAGCGTGGAGTTCATCTGTACCATTCATCAAAAGGGACATGTGTCAGTAGATCAACTAGTTCGAAAGTTCGGTGTTCAAAAGAAAAAAAAAATTCTAAGGAGAAATCTTCTGAAGCCTCGAAGTCTAGATTTAATCCAGACCATTTGTTAAGGGAGACACGTGTCGACATATTGGTCAGTTCGAGAATTCAAAGTTTGAGAGAATTCGAGTGTGCTAGTGTGGAAACTCTCGAAGCCCAAATTTATGAAGCTCGAAGAGCCAAAGTGGTGGGGCATGATGACATAACCTAGGATCACATGGACACATGGGATGTGTGCCACATGTCAGTGAGTTTTGAACCTATGGAATATTGAAATGTCAGTTAGAATGTGACACATGTCACCAGTTCCTCCTCCCTCTTCACTGCGCCAACTACAAAGTTTGCAGGGGAAAGAAAACTTTCTTCATCATTTCATCCTGAATTATGCCAAGATCACTCGCGGTTTCACACGTCTTTTGAAGAAAGATTCTGAGTTTCGTTGGGATAAAATTGCAAACAACACTTTTGAAGCCTTGAAGTTGTCCCTCACTAAGGCTCCACTTATTTTCCCTCCTGATTATAGTAGGGATTACTTTCTTTATCTGGTTGCTTCCGAGTATACCATTGGCATGGTCCTTGTTCAAGAAGATGACAACCACGATGAACATGTTATCTATTACTTGAGTAGAAGTTTATCACCAACAGAAGTCAAGTATCAACATGTTGAGAAACTGGCTTTGGCTACTGTTCAAGCAGTTCAACGTTTTCGTCATTATATTCTGTCCAGAAAAACCATTGTGATTTTGCATTGTAACCCCATGCAACATATATTGACACGTCAATTTCTTGGGGGCAAGTACTCCAAGTGGATTGTTATTCTCCAGGAGTTCGACTTGGAATTCAATCGTGCCACGTCGAAGAAATCCTTGGTTTTTGCTGAGCTAATTTGTGATTTCCCCCACTCTGCCACGGAAAATGTAGCAGTTGATTCATTACTTGACAAATCACTTTTCCTTATCAGTACTGATGATATTTGGTACGGAGATATCATTATATATCTCCAAACTCAAACTTTATAGCCTTCCTTGTCCAGTAATGAACGACGTCGTGTACGCTATCAGGCCCGTCAGTATATTATCCTCAGCAATACTCTTTACCATCGAGGCATTGACTCTGTCTTCCGGCATTGTTTGACTTTTGATGAA
>JASDQU010354637.1:0-11976 GCA_032191745.1 Picea mariana
CAAGGGGTTGATTATTTCATGTATTCATTTATAGATAATCAAGAGGATGACTGTACAAATCAGTTTGTCGAACAACAGGTTGATGTTCCAAGTTTGTTCTTGTTAGATGACCTTGCATATGTCAATGATCTTCCTATATATGACAAGTATGAAGATGATTATAATATTGAAGATGTTCTTTTTCAGCAATATAGTGAGATAAATCAACCTACATATCATAGTTATAAAGAGAAAAGTATTGGGTCAGCTGAAGAAAATTCTCTACCTTTGTGCTTTGCTGCATTTAAATTGTTGAAAGAGAATTCTAAGATCATTGTGGAGGCAAATGAATTTGCACTGATGCAAAATGACAATAAATCAATGGAACAAATAAATAAGATGTTGCAACATTCTTCTCATGTGTTTTCCATTGGTTCAGAGGTGCAGTCATTAGTCGAAGATGAAACTAAAAATGGGCATGTTCATAAATATGCCCACAGTAAAGAGTCCAAAGAAAGTATCGAATTAGGTGAGACAAGCTTACCACTATGTTTTTCTTCTTTCAATTTGTTGAAGAAAAATATTTGTAATGTCTCAAGTCAGAAATCCACCAGACATGATGGTGAATACAAAGAGAGAAGTAGATTGGCCAGTAATGATAACCATATTGATGATCACATGAAAAATTATTTTAGCTCAGATCTGTAGCCTATGCTCAGCTATTAGCCTGAAAAAGAAGAAGAACATGCTCAAGATATTGTTGTTCAAGGCCATTACCATTCCCCTTAAACAAATATGGATATTCAAAAATGTTTTCATCATGAAAAAGTGTTTCAAAGTTGTCTTTCTTCCCCCGAGAATGACATACGGGTTCAATTTATGAACAACATAGACATAGATAAGGGTTTTGGAGATACATCCATAAGAACTCTAGACTGTGAAATAGTTCATGATGTCATCTTTTCGCATTTGCAAGAATATTATGAGCATGAACTTACTTATATTAATTCATTCGAAAGTCAAAATGGCAGTCCTCAAATAAATTTCCAGAAGTTTAATGAAACCAAATTAGAATTGTTTGATGAACAAGAGGATAGCCTTGATGCACATAATATGGATGTCATATTTGAAGATGTTCAAGAATGTATGAATGTTTTTCTTGAGATGCATGGAGAAGTAGACAAACCTATTACTACCATTTCATTTGAAAATGTTCTCAAAACAGAAGAAATAAAGCAAGAACAACAAACACTTATGAAAGAGTCTTGTATTTTTGTTTTTTCTCTCCAAGAAGAAATGATTTTTCATGGTTTTCAAGATCCGGTGGCCATCCTATTACATTCATCGGTGAAGGAGGCATTTGTTTCATTCATAAACTCAGATTTTGGATTCAAATTTTGTTTTCAGACGCCACCTTTTACATTTGTATGCCTTCTTAAGAAAGATGTGAGTGGAGAAAAATTAGGAAGCCAATTGCTTGATTGGTTGCATTGGCACTTTAACATCACTTGATTGAGTATTCATTTTGGCATTTTAGGGAAGGTAGGAATGTACGAATAAGCTTGTTGGACAAGCATTTTTCAGTTTATATTTCCAGTATTGTGTACAATCAGTTTCAACAGTATATTCAGTGTTCAGTATCTAGTTGGGAGCAGCATGCAAAGTTTGGACTTCAGCAGACATTAGTGATATGGTAGGAGCAGGGTACACACACATGTTTTGGGATCAGTCAAATGGATCAGGCACTAGGTCTACAAGTTCTTTTATACCTCACAGGGAGGATAACATCCCTAGTTGTAGCCTATATTATCACCATAACAATTTTTAGACATGGATCCAAGTCTCAAAAATTTAGCAAAAGCTACATTGTCGCGAAAGCGTGATAGTTTGGAGAGTTCATAATTTAGAGGACCATGGCATATCTGACAGCATATGRAAAAATATAACGGATGTGCAAAGGGTATAACTTGACAGACCGTCGATTGTAAAATGACCCAGATCAACTGCTGGGGCCCATATCGGGCGATGAACTTGCATGGGACTTAACCATGTAAAKAAGGACCGGGAAAAACCATTGTGGTTTTTAAATGGACGCACGACGCCTCCAGATATACATCGATATGAAAGGCGGGTTGCCTAAAACTACTAGCCCTGATGTCACATGTTTCAATACATCAAATAAACCACTCTTGGGGCTGGCAACGACTGGTCAGAATCACCTCGCTTCACTTGTTTGGTACTTCACAACCGTATGATGTCAGGTGAAAACCACCCTATAATAAACTTGAAATCTAATCATTTGAAATGGATTAGCCAAGCGTGGTAAACCAACGTACCTGCGAGTGACTCTATCAGTAATTCATGATTGAAACTCCATAACTACCGATTCTCAAGTATGAGGGTATCATCTCATCCGTAAGATTGACTCTCTAATTTCTGAAGGAACATATTGGTGTCCATGATACTAGGATATATGGACAAGGCTAATCAATCCATATCCATTCAAACAAGTCATTCAAGTAACATGGAGGGTTTATCTACTAGTAAGAAGGAAAGGGAAGTTGTACATATATTAGAAACTAAATTCCATACAGAACCTGCTATAGACCTAGGACTAGAAGTCAGGATAAATCCCATCATGAAGGACCTAATCATCAACATGCTATCTGTGAAAAAGAAATGGAGAAAATGGAAAAAGACAAAAAACATGGCCGAAATGGATGAAAGCAGTGGGGAGAATCAACCAGCTTGGTTGGTCTCTCGAAAGGAGGAGTTTGTTGAGCTGAAATAAATTCTTAGAATGGGATAAGTACATCTCAACATGTTTTGGACATATGGCGGTCGAAGAAAAGGGACTAGAAATGATGAAATTGTTCCCAACGATCCCTTTAAAATAGGATAACGGATATTATAAATCATTCCTCCTTGTAACTCATCTCTAATTTTAGAATTACGAGAAGTCTGAACATTTTGAATTCCACGAAGGAACCTTCTCTATATATGTATCATCCCAAGGATGTAAAGGATGGAAAAAGAGGAGTCTGCCCTCTGTGCAGGAAGACTTTTGTAAATTTTGGGGCTAGTATGAATATATAAATGCAGAGGCAGATTTTGGATTGTTTATTAAAAGATTCTAACTGGCGGTGATATGAGTCTTGTTTTCCCCTCATAGTACATATTTCCTGTACGCATATACTTCATTTACACTTCCTTTTGTCTAAATTGGAGATTTAGAGGCCCATAATTCATTATTTGATGCTCTTGGCTTAGCAACTTAGACTATGTTTCTCTCTTCTTAACTTATTCATAATTCATCTCTGTAATGCTCTGATGTAGATATGTGTTTCTCTTTCCTCTGATGCCATGTAAAATTTTCAGATATAAACTTAGACTCACTGCCTAATTTAGCCTTTTCCTCTTAATAGTTCTCAGGTTTGATAATGTGTTTTATTTATTCCAGGCCCCATATCCCAAATGTTATCTTCCTTTTTCCAATCATTTTATTAAAATTTCCCAAACAAACCAAATATAGCCACCGATTGCCATAGATATACCCAATGACACAAGAGAGCCCTCTCTGAGTTGAGAAATCTAGTGTCTCAGCTCTAAAGCTGGTTGAAACAATTACCTCTGTCTTTTGTCTATTCAGTCAGACAAAATTTACAGAGTGCTAACAAACCCATAATCTATGTGGCAGTGACTTTGCATGTAGCATGCAAGATGCAATCTCTTTTAGAGATCTATTTTTCCACTCGACAACTCCGTTTTGTTGTGGGTTATAGGGAACTGTGTGCTACAACTGAATCCTGACCTCATGAAAAATATTCTGTATCTCATCGTTGACATACTCTCCCCTGTTATCTGTTTGAAGGAATTTGATTTTCTTTCCTAATTGTGTCTCAACAGGGACTTTGAAATCTTTGAGGTGTTGAAATACCTCTGATTGTTTCCTGAGAAAGAAAATCCATGTGAGGCATGCGAAATAATCAACAAAAATGAGAACGTACCTTGATTTACTGATTGATGGATGCAGAAAAGGGCCCATGGGGTCACTATGGATCAGATCTAAAGGAAAGGAATCCTTCTAAGTCTTTCCTTTGTCGAATTTCTCTTGAGGGTGTTTTCCAAGAACACATCCCTCACAAATTTGTTTGGAGAAGTGGATGTCAGGTAGAACATCAACCATTCCCTACTTGATAAGCTGTTACGTATATCTAAAATTTAAATGCCCAAACCTTTTTTTCCATATCTTATTGCTTTCATCGGCATGGGTAAGCAGTAATGCATAATATGGTTCAATAAATTCAGAAAATGTGTAGAGTCTAGATTGATGATTCACCTCACCAGTAGAAACCTTGGAATTGGTTTGCATGTCATAGATATCTACTGCATCAAGTGTGAATATGAATCTCTTTCCAGTGTTGGATTCCTTCATCTGATACACATAGAGAAGATTGATGAAAAGTTTGGGAACGTGCAACACATTCTCAAAGCTTCCATTTGTGAGTTTAATTCTTCCTTTTCCAGTGACCTCGACTAGAGATTTGTCCCCCATCAAACTAGGAGGAACTTTGCATGCATCCAATGAAGAATAAACTTCTTTTTTGGATTCCATGTTGTGTGATGTAGTTGTATCTACGATCCAAGCATCGGGAGAGGAGTTGATGGAAATCAAAGCATGACTAGAATTTCCTTTCTTGGGATTATGATCTTCTGGATTCTTCTTCTTAGCACCCTTGGGGATGCTATCTCCTAGGATGTCTTTCTAAAGTATTTGGGTCATTTGATATATCTGTTTCTGGATACATGTGGATTTTGGATGGAATCCTTTATGGCAGTAAGTGCATTTCTCCCATTTTCTTCCCTTTCCACCTTTGGATCTAGATATATCGTTGAAGGGTTTTGAGTACCCTTCCTTATTTGGATTTGCATGTGATTTCATTTTGTATTTGTCTTTAGATTTATGATATTGATGAATTCTTCCATCTTGCACAGTAAGTGCATGTGCCTTTGGGAATTTGATTTTTCCCATATTGATGAGCTTGTTTTTCTCTTGTGTCAAAGAATCGATAAAGGCCTCATGAGAGGGAATCATCCAGGTGGATCCAAAGGTGAGCCTGTTAAGAACCAAATATCAATATAGAATAGAAACACCTCAGAATAAGTACTCAATGCCTTGAAAAAGAGATAATTTCAGATAATAAGCATCTTTGAGGGGGAAACCTCTTTATACACCACATAAATTTCCAAATACAAGATGATTCCAAATGAAAATGTCTCCTTGGTATATATAGGAGACTAGGAGGTACAATTACAACTAATGGACCCAAGCTGACATAAATAAAATAACATTACTAATGTAATATGCCCCAATTAATGGGTAATGTGCCACCATTTAGGGATTAACATGCCCCTCCCCTTGAGATAAGTTTTGTCCACAATGCTTGAGTAAATATGGATGTTTCTGTATAAAACATTTATCTTCCCAAGTGGAATCTGCATTCGATAGTTTCCTCCATTTAATGAGATACTCTGAAATGAATCTATTCCTCGGCTAGTGAATTCTTGNCCAAATGAAAATGTCTCCTTGGTATATATAGGAGACTAGGAGGTACAATTACAACTAATGGACCCAAGCTGACATAAATAAAATAACATTACTAATGTAATATGCCCCAATTAATGGGTAATGTGCCACCATTTAGGGATTAACATGCCCCTCCCCTTGAGATAATTTTTGTCCACAATGCTTGAGTAAATATGGATGTTTCTGTATAAAACATTTATCTTCCCAAGTGGAATCTGCATTCGATAGTTTCCTCCATTTAATGAGATACTCTGAAATGAATCTATTCCTCGGCTAGTGAATTCTTGCTTCAATGATGGCTTCAAGATCCAATATGATTTTTCCTTCCTCGTCAAGTTATGGAAATATAGTTTGAACTAGGATATTGTCAGCTATAACCTTCTTTAAGCATGAAACATGTAAAAATGGGTGTACTCGTGAAGATATAGGCAACTCCAATTTGTATGCCATAGTACCAATATTTTGCAACACCTTATAAGGGCCATATTACTTTGGTGATAATTTATTATCCTTATTTGCTTGCTTGAGGGACATCTGTTTGTATGGTTTTAGTCTTAAAAACACCCAATCCCCTACTTAAAAAATTCTTTCACTACGATGTTGATTTGCTTGTTGTTTCATTCGATTTTGTGCCATAGTCAGGTTGTCCTTTAAGATTTGGAGAATTGTTTTTGATGCTCGATGTGATATTCCACTTCTTGAACCTTAGATTTTTATTTTACAGAAGAAGTGATGGAAGGAGGGTGGTATCAACAAAGTTCCATTAATGGTGTCATTTTTGTTGTAGTATGAAAGGAAGTGTTATAACACCATTCTGCCAAGGGTAACCCTTTGAACCATTGTATTTGTTTATCAGAGACAAAGCAACGAATGTATCCTTCCAGACATTTTTTCACTATCTTAGTTTTTCCATCATATTGAGGATGATAGGATGAGCTATGAGCCAATTGAGTACCCAAACAACAAAATAATTCTGTCCAAAAAATCCATTGAAGATGGGATCTTTGTCACTTACAATAATCTTTGGGCTTCCATGTAGCTTTTGAACTGTCTCCATGAATGCGATGGAAATTGTACTGGCTTTGAAGGGATGAGAGAGTGCACAAAAGTGTGCATACTTTGTCAATTTATCAACAATCACCATGATGACACTCTTTCCTTCAGACTTTGGTAACCCTGTGAGAAGTCCATGGAAGCATCCTCCCAACCTTGACTTGGGATGGCTAATGGTTGTAAAAGACCTGGGGTCTTAATTCTTTCCACCTTATTTTGTTGGAAAACCAAACAAGCTATTACAAACCTTTGAACATTAGTTTTAAGTCCATCCCCAAAAAATTCCTTCTTGACCCTATGGTAGGTTTTCAAAAATCCTGAGTGTCCTCCTACTGGAGAGGTGCGCAATTCCAATAGTACCTTTTGTTTGAGTTTTGAGTTCTTACATAAATATAAACAATCTTTGTACCATAGTGAATCATTTTTCCATGTAAATGTATCTGATGCACTGGAATCCTGCTACAACCTTTGAATGAGAGTCCACACGTTTTAGTCATTCGTCCATTTGTATCTTGCTTCTATTATCCAATCGGGTTGGATGATCGATATAACATAGAGAAAGGCCTCAACATCTTCATCCTTTCTTGCGAGTGCATCTGCCAAAAAAAATTTCTTCCCTTTTTTATAGACGATTTCAAAATCATAACCCAATATCTTGGTCACCCATGTTTGATGTTCTTCTGAAGATAGTCTTTGTTCCAAGAAGTATTTAAAATTATCATGATCTGTTTTGACCTTGAAGTTCCTACCTATTAGGTAAGGACACCATTTGTTTAATGCATGTAGTATTTCCATAATTTCCTTCTCATAAATGGATTTGTGTAAGTCCTTTCCCTTGAGTGGCCAGATTTCAAAATCTAGGGGCCTTCCTTTTTGCATTAGGACATTGCCAATTCCATTTCCTAAGGCATCACATTCCACAATAAAGGTTTTTGTGAAGTCTGGAGTGGTCAAGATAGGAGCTTTGAAAATCACCTCTTTAAGTTGTTCAAAAGATTTAGTTTCCTCTCGAGTCCATGAAAATGCATCCTTCTTAGTTAGTGTCATTAAATGTGTTGTTATTCTTCCATAGTGATGAACAAACTTGCGGTAGTAACCTGTCAAACCAAAAAATCCTTTAATATTGTTCAGTGTTTTGGGAATGGGCCAGTCCATCATGGCCTTAATATTGTTAGGGTCTACCTTGACACCTTCATGAGATACAATATGACCCAAATAATCTACCTCCTTCACCCCAAAGAAACATTTGGATGGTTTGGCATATAGTTGTTGCTCCTTTAGTAGTTGTATCACCTTGTCAACATATCGCACATGATCCTCACAAGACTTGATATAGATTAGTATATCATCAAAAAATACTAAAACAAATTTTCGAAGGAAAGGCTTGAAAATGGAACTCATCAACCCTTGGAATGTGGAAGGTTCATTTGTAAGGACAAAAGGCATGACCAAAAATTCATAATGGCCTTCATGAGTTCGGAATGTTTTATTTTGGGATATCTTCTTCCTTTATTCTAATTTGATGATACCTTGAACGAAGATCCAAATTTATGAAATAGATTGCTCCATGTAGTTCATTTAACAATTCATCAATGATAGGAATGGGAAACTTATATTTAATAGTGATCTTGTTGAGCTCTCTATAAACTGGACACATATGCCATGGGCCATCTTTCTTGAGTACCATTACCACTAGTGAAGAGTAATAACTTTGTCCTAGCCTAATAATGCTAGCCTCTAACATTTCGTCAACCATACGCTCAATTTCACTCTTATGGGTGTAAGGGTATCTGTACAGCCTGATGTTAGGAGGAAAAATCCCAAGAATTAGGTGAATAGAATGATCATGATTTTGAGTTGGTGGAAGACCTTTGAGAGTATCTTCAAATACTTTGGAATGATTATCAATGATCCCTTGGAGATATAGGGGAATAGATGGCTTAGATGTGTGAACATCTAGTCAACATAGTTGTATAATAACACCTTGATTCCCCTTTTTCAATAATTTTTTCATGCTATTAGAGCTTATCACCTTACTAGGTTTCCATGTGATACCTCTTAACTCAATTTCTTTTCCTTCCAACGAAAATTTCATGAAAAGTTCTTGAAAATTAAAAGCCATTTTTCCTAATGATTGTAACCATTGGATTCCTAGTATGACATCAACACCACCCATGGGTATAGAAATCATTAGACTATTCATTACATATTCCCCTATAGTAAGATTTATCTTATTGCATTTTCCTGAGCAATTGATAGTTCCTCCATCTATAATCATTACTTGAAACTATGGCACTGGATATACAAAGCAATTGAGAGCTTTGGCTAATTTATAGTGAATGAAATTATGAGTACTACCAGAATCAATTAGGACTATTATCTTTTTCTTTTTGATATATCCTTCGATATTGAGGGTTTGAGGAGTGCTAATTCCAGCCAATGCATTGCACGATATCGTGGGAGTCAACTCTTGAGAAGAAATTGCTTCTATGTTTTCATCTTGAGATGGTTCTTGTTCTTGTTCTTGTTCTTCTTCCTCTTCACAATCTATGTAGAATAATTTCTTCTCACCACACTTATGTCCCTTATTGTACTTGCTGTCACAATTAAAGAATAAAAAATTTTCTTTTCTTTCCTCCAATTGTTGAGGTGTCCGCCTTGTAGGTTGAGGTGTTTTATAAGAAGAAGCATTATTCTCTCGATAGATGTTAGGAGTGGTCTTTCTAGTAGCCATGGCCATATTTTTACTTTCAACATTTCTTGCCACCCTAAATGCATTCTCCAATGATTTCGGTTCCCAAAGGCGAACCTCATGTTGAATGTTATCCCTTAAAGTTCCTATGAATACATCAATCAAGTTCTCATCTGGAATATTGTTGGCAAATATTGAACAAGCAACGAATGTGTATTGATGGTTGTTGTCATTGATGGAAACAGCGGAGCTGGTAGGATAAGAAGGATAAAACCCTTTAAGGATTCGAGGAGAATAATCTCAGGAGGCATAGTGCTCTTTTACGGGCAAGGAGCACAAGAAAGAGACTGAGAGCTGTCGGATCTCATTCGGAAATCTCGACAGTTGTTGGATCGGGCGAAGCTGCGCAGATGTTAAGTGCAGGAGTTGGCGTACAGAAGAGAAGGAAGACAGAGATCCACAACCACAGGATCTCATTCAAATTTCCCGAAAGAACGAGGGCCGTCAGATCAGACAGAAGCTGCGAGGGATATATTCCATCGGGAAAAGCCAAGGTGAAATCCCGATTGAATCTGGACCGTCAAATCCAAAAAGGATCAGGACCGTTGATCACAGCTCTGTACGGATCGGGGTTCGGGACTTTGAAATGTCCAAATCACTCGTCAATGAAAACCCCAAAATCGCGAAACGCGATATTGCGATTCAATCACAACTGTTAATTCAAACAGAGATCGTGACCATCCACGTGTAGACAGGAGGCTTCATCGGAGAATCGGGATTCGGAGTTTCACGAGTCTTGTGAACAATGACAACGAAAACCCCAAAATCGTGATACGCGATTTCGCGAGTTGATCGCAGCCGTTAAATTAAGCTGGGATCTGGACCATTCATTTGTATGGACACGTGGCAGCCAGGAGGCCTCATCAGCAATTCGGGGATCGGGAGTTCATAATACAAAGATCACAATGCATCAAGAACTCCGAAATCGCGAAATGCGATTTCACAAAGTAATCACAGCCGTTGGATAAGAATGTGATCCGGACCGTTGATCCAACTCACATCGGCGGACCATGTCACCCAGGGACACGTGGCACAATCAGAGGTTGACAGGTGTCAGGCAGATTTAACACTTTAGGCACATGAAATTCACGAATCAGAGTGACACGTGGCAGGACCTAACACGTGTCAAACCACGTGTGACGTCAGCTAAGCGACACGTGGCACAACTAGTGCAGAGGACAGGTGGCATCGGAGTTTTGGGGATCGGGATTTGATATGTCAAGAACACAATGCATCAAGAACTCCGAAATCACGAAATGCAATTTCACGAAGTGATCTCAGCCGTTGGATAAGAATGAGATCTGGACCATTGATCTTCGTTATCAGTAATCGGGGATTTGAGAGGTGAGAGACTCTCGACATCGAAAGTCTTGAAATCCTGAAGGGATCGAGACCGTCCATCTGAGGGACAGGTGTCGAAGATCAAGGAGCCTTCGGCTTTTTTGGTTCATCGGGAGATTGGGGATCCCGTTGACAAGGGTTTTGTGCATTTCGAAATCGCGATCCGCGAAATCTCGATAAGTGGGGTACAACTGTCAGCACTGTAGCGAAGGAGGACAGAGGATTAGTGGATTCCAGCTGTCGGAGATAAGGACGCGGTTACAGGTAATGGTCACGAGAACCAGGGTCAGCCAGGGGCTGAAACACGTCGGGATTTGGCCGATCGGGAAATCTCCGGGTGAATGCACTGATGTATCAAAAACTCTGTAGCCCCGACGGGGTTAGCTTGTGGTCATGGGTAATGGTCATATGGACCATTGTGTAGCCTGTTGGGGCTAAAGCTCAGAAATTCGGGGATCGGGAATCCTAGAGGCATGTACATTGTGACATCAAAATCACCGAAACCCCGATGAGTTGTTTGACCGAGGTCATGTGTTGACGGTCTTATGGGGCCAAGGCCTATAGCCAGTAGGGCTAGCTCATGGAAAGGGGCGCGCGTAAATTTATTTCAAATCTTAAACAGGAGCCCGATTTCCTTCGAGTAATAAATATGGGACCCGAGGAGCATTGAACGGGTCCTGGACCAATGGGTTTAAAAAGGGGGCTCGAGGATCTCGGCAGATGTCGTTGCAGAAGGACGCGGAGGCCATTCTTCTGACAGTAGGGATATCTACTGGTGGGTGAGGTCATTTGAGCAGGCAGCATGGCAGGTTTGAAGAAAGAAGAACCTCCTTGTGGCAGTCGCACAACGGATCTACATTGAAAGAGAAATCTCAGCTGCGAGTTCTGCAACTACGAGATCAAAGGTATCTTCTCCAGGTTTATTGAGTTATTCAATATGTGTCCTTTGGTAACTGCCTGACAGTCTGTAGATCTTTGTTTACTCTTGAGATAGTTTCTGTTATCGTCATAACCACTAGATGAAACTGCCTGATCCAGTGTGAAAATTAATGAAACGTGGTCAGCAGTGATTATGAGGGTTAAACCCTTTACTAGTTGAAGCTGGTGCTATCTTCAGGGGGTTGAAGCTCCCTTCTAGGTAAGGCTGGTAAATGAGAGAAGGTTGTAGCCTTCTGCAGGTAGAAGTCTGCGTACTAGTATGAGTCTGCACTAGTACATTATTGTAGAATGTTTTCTTAATAATAATCATTGAAGACAGAGACAA
>JASDQU010354638.1:0-12033 GCA_032191745.1 Picea mariana
GAATTTTCCTACGAAGCTTCATATACCTTGAATCCATTCGAGATCCTCAGTTGGCTTCCAGACCAATTTCCTTAGACACCCTTGAAGGGCTTCAAACTTGTTATCCTGCTCATTACGATCTTCCTGACTGTCGACTATACCCTCCTGGTGAGTGACTACAAGATGACAATATATTTCCCCATATTTTACAAACTTACACAGGTGACTGCGGGGGTATACCATGGTACCTAGGGTGGAAGTCGGATCACGCTTCCCAGAGTATACCCGGAGGGTGCTTCCGTGTTCGAGTTGCACTTGCACCGGTTAGTTTCTCTAGTTTCGATTGGTGTAACCATCATTCCCACTAGTTAGTTGATTTCTTGATTTATCTTTAGGAAACTTTTAGTGTGTGCTCTGTGCTCCCTAGTTTTCCATAGTGAGTTAGTCTATCATTTCTTTGGGTCTTTGACATAAAGTGGTAGACTGCCCACTCTGTTAGTCATGAGGACTTTTCGGTCTTCCGCTTAGAAACATGGAGTTGCCTCTTTATGGGCGTTGTTTTTTATAATATTGGTTCGTCGAAGTCAGTGTGTGAGAGTTTTATGTACTTGAACGATCCTGCAAGGGGAGAACCTATGTATAAGATCTTCATGGATAAAGTTACTGATGATAACAACCAAGGAACCCCTTCACAAGGGGATTCTTGTTCTTTTCCTTTCTTTGGAAATGTTGGTATCCCTTTGATGGCCACTTTGTACATTCCTAGGTTGAATGTGGGACTACTGATTTGGTTGGGTACCATTCCAAATGTTCCAAATTCTCTTGATGCTTCCCAGTTAAGTGCCTTATGTCATGGGCATCATATTGATGTTCCTTCATCAACAAAGTCTTCTCCTCCTCCTTATTCCTTCCTTGGTGAAAGTATAACTACTAGTAACCAGAAGTCTAAATGAAATAGAAAGAGGAAGAATATGAAGAAGAAATCACCAAACTATGCGAGTCATTGTGGAGATAGGTCGTCAACCTCTACAAGTCATGTTGAACACCACCACCCAACCTCTACAAGTCATGATGGGGATAAACAACCAACCTCTGTGAGTCATGTTAGAGATAGATCACCAAGCTATGCAAGTCATGTTGAATACCAACACCCAACCTCCACAAGTCATGCTGGGGAAAAAAGTCCAGTCACTACTATTCATACTGGTAATAGGTTTGTAGCCTCTGCAATTCATGTTATCGACCAATCACCAACCTCTATTAGTCATGTTTGGGACAAACAACTAACCACTACTAGTCATGCTCAGGGCATTGATTCTATTGAGAAACCTAGATGGATAGGACGTAAGCCTAAGTTCCCTTGTAAGATTTGCAGGGGAGATCACCTTACTCATGTATGCCATGGCCTACCATATGTACAAATATTGTGGTCCCTATCTACAATCTCTTCTAATTATGAGTCTTCTGAGGTTTCCTCAAAGTCTATTCAACCTTTGGTTGATGAAGTGGTCCTACAGATGCAATCTTCGATTGATCCCACTCCTATTTTGGGGGGTGAGGTACCTATAGACCATGTAGTCTCGCAGCCTATTCAGCCAGTGGTTGAGGAAGTGGTCACACCGATGCAATCTTTGGTTGATCCCACTCTTCTCTTGGAGAGTTTTGCATCTAAAAGTGGTCACATCGATGCAATCTTTGTCTGATCCCTCTCTTCTCTCGGGGAGTGATGTGTCCACCAACTATGTTTTTAGCATTTCCAGTTCAGTACTTTCATAACAAGGGGGAATTCCACTCACTTCAAGCACCACCCCCCCCAAGTCCTAGGATGGTTTCCTTTGATTGGAGTGACCTTGTTGAGCCTTGTCTTTCTTCTTCTGCACCCTTTCAAATAAGGGTTGTGTTTAATTCAAATAACATTTACCGATGTATTGTAGATGAAGGATCCTCTACAAGTATTTTATCCCCCTCGGCTTGGCAAGATTTGGGTTCTCCCGAGCTTGTGTCTGCATCGCATGAGCTGTTGGATTTTGACAGATGTCCTAGTCAATATTTGGGGATTCTTCCTTGGTTTCCTATCTCATTAGGTGGGAAGACTGTCATTGTCAATGTTATAGTAGTGCAAGGACTGTTAGATTTCAATATGCTTCTCGGGCATGATTATGTATATGCTATGAATGTCATGGTGTCTACGCTCTTCCGAGTGATGCATTTTCCTCACAATGGAAGCATTTTCACTATCGACCAACTGGCATATGATAACCACCATCCTAATTAGATGTTAGTTCAGGCTTCTCCTTTATATTTTCCTAGTGTTTGGGTAGACTCTACCCCGCCATGGGTTAATTATGTGGCGTCTTATCCTCGATGTTCAATTGCTTCTGAGTAGAAACCTGTGCAATCATGTTTTCCTTCTCGAGACTTGGTCTCAAGAAATGATCCATTGGTTTATCTAATGGGGGCATGGGAGCCCTTCCTTCCCCCTCTTGGTCCAAGTGATCTTGAGTCTCCTTTTGAGTATGATCTCACTGTTTGTAGATCCTCAAGCCCTTGTGCTTGTGATTCTTTGATGATAGACTTTGCCAATCCTAGCCAGAACCTCCATCATCATATGGAATATGGTCAGTTTACCTCACCCTTTGGGAGTGTTGAGCCTCCTCGTTCGTGTAATTTCTCAGATTTTGAATTTCCTTCGGATGAGGTTATCCTTGAAGCCATGCCTATGGTTTCGATACCATGGGAAGAATTACACCATCTTTTTTGTTTTCTTCACTTTTCAAAGACTTTTGAGGTTGACTATCGAAGAGACTCTTGGTCAAATCCTAGCAGCGGGCTCTACATGAACTACTACCATGCATGAGCCATGAGACTGTGCGGTGCCTTGTACATATTGTATAGTCCAGTTTTTTTTTTTTCAAGTTTTGTATTCAATAGAACCTCTAATTTTCTGAAGTTCCTATCTATATTGGATTTATTGACTTCTGGATGAGTGTTATTGGCCTTATATACAACATCTTGGAGACATTTGTCTTTGACATTTTGTTCATCATATCGATCTCTTCTGACAGGTATTGACCTCGAAACTGGTATATAGGTTAGGTTTTTCCCTACTTTCATTTTTTCATTATCCTTTTCCTGGTTCATTTTTCCTTAGGATCGACCCCACTAAAGTGTGACACATAACCTTCTTAGATGCTTTAGACATGTCATAATTAGGTGGTAGATCCTACCTTTACATGGATTCCCTAGGTAAATCCTTTGTTGCAGTTTGGCATCCATGCTGTCAGTTTTGACTATATGCTTGGGAGTCCTTGTTAGTCCCATCATGATTACATATTGAAGCCTCATTCTTTTATTAATCATCATTCTTGGCCTTACCCTCAGGACTCCCTAATGAGCACGCTTTGTTTTCTTTCAATCCCGCTTTGAAATTTGAAAGCAACATCCAACGAGACTGTATTTATTCTTTTCGATCTCGTCTGGATTAACTGAGAAAAGTAGCCCCCTGGAGTCTTCTTTAATCCTTTTTCATACTCTCTAAAAATGAAAAGATTGTTGAGTGATCTTGTTGCCCTTCACGCTCACCAAACTCAAATTTGAAGGCACATCTATCCGGCAGTAGTTTACCCCTTTTCGGTCCAGATAGTTAATTTTACAAATAAAGGTATGCTCTAGGAACTTCGGTTCGCTAGAAGAGTATTCTCAAGCGTAAGTTTAACCCTTTTTCAGGCCTGAGGGACTAAATCTTCGAAAAAGGAACATTCTCCTTGGTTTTGGTTTATCACCTTTTTCCAGTCTTGGAGATTACTTATGAAAAAGGAACCCCCCAGAGTCCATAGTTAAGTTCTTTTCAGGCTCCCTAAAATTGAAAAGATCGTCGAGTGACCTTGTTCCTTCACACTTGTTAAATTGGTCTGGAAGAAAATCTACTGGCATGAGTTTAACCATTTTTCCAGCGTCTAGATTATAGCGGGAAAAGGTATGCCTCGGGATATTTGTCTCGTCGGGAGAATTCTCCTCAGTTACTTTTATACTTTTTCGGGCTAAGGAGAATAAACCCAGAAAAAGACTATGAGTCCATAGTTAAGCTCTTTTCAGACTCCTTAAAATTGAAAATATTGCCGAGTAATCTTGTCTTTGTCACACTCGTTAAAATGGTTTTGAATAGATGTCTTTTCGGTGTAATTTTAACCCTTTTAACCCTTTTTCAAATTGACTAGACTATCTCTCTAAAAAGTACTCCATGGAGTCTTCTTTTGTGTTTTTTCAGACTCTCTAAACATGGAAAAGCTACCAAGCTTACCTTCTCTGAGATCGTAAAAAATTACATAGAAGGGGTGTCATTGTGTCTTGCTTAATCACATTGTGGGTCTCATCTTTGCGTCTTTGGCCTAATTTTGGCTCCATGTTGCTCTCAATTGAACCTTTGAAGAATTTCGTATATGTAAGCCTTGCAACACTTTTTGCCTATACAACCTAACACCTTGACCCATGGAGGAATTCTCCCCAAGTGTCCTTATCCTGCACATGTCACTTTTCCCTGAGCATTAGTGTGTTCCATGTGCTTGGAACTAGTTTTCCTATCGCGACACTCATTCCTCCTTTGTAACGTAACATTATTTTATTCTTTTTCAAGCTCTTAAAAAATTGAAAAAGACAAAAAAATCAAATATTCCAAAAAGAGGGGACGTGAAATATACATTCTTTTTTCAGAAGCAAAGATAATTTCCCTGGAAAAAGCACATCCTTTTGTTTGTTCGTCAAGAATTGGGATCTAATATGACCTTAGGAAGTTGTTCTTGCTACATACAGTTGTGTCCTCCTCTGTTTGGTTACTCTTCCAAATATATGGAGAGTTTGTGTTGCTTCCCGCATCACAAACTTATGTCAATGTCATGCTACCTGAGTCTGATCATCTTTCGTTCTTTTGTCCAAGGGAATTTTTACCCAACCTGAGTCATCCTTTCTATAGTTTGTCTCTTGACTTTCATAGGTCTTCCATATTAAGAGTCCAGTCAAGTCTAGATTCGAAATCGACGAAGTTATCTTCTTAATCATTGAGATCCTCCTGTATTTTCCCAACGGACTGTCGAAGACCTCAGAGTAGTGAGTTATACACTCCCATTGTACTCCTACCTGAGTTTTTAAGATCTTGAATTTGTTGGTCGAGCTATGAAGGCCTCATCTCCAGTCGTAGGTGTCACTAGCTTCTTGAATATGCATACTATACTTGTATACCTTCGACTGATTTTGAGATGTAGATCCACTTTGCATTGCTCACGGATACACTTTATATAGTTATATGACATGGATCTGCAGTGTATTTGATTGGAAGCCATGATTCAGTTCATCCTGAGCATGGGTATGCCCGCCTCGGAGAGACAATTGTTGTTTTGCAGATGGCACCTCCCGAACTTTGGTCCCAGGCTCACTTGATTTTGGTACATTGGTGAAGATGTTGTAATGTATTTCGGCCATCAATTGCTCTGACCTCACACATTAGGGGGAATCTATTATAGCCCTAAAATTCCCTACTCATGCATACATAGGCCTACATCTGTTACACAGGTTCGCGGGTTTTGGGGCTGGCATGCTAAAAATCGGGCTTCTGTTGTTCCATGCCCTACAAATAGCACCCAGAGTTTCACGACATACAAATTGACAATCAGACTTGTAGACTATTTGAAATTTAAGGGCCTACGTCTGTTACATAGGTTCGTGGACAAAAGCATAAGAAAACTAAAATTCCTGAATTAGTTTTCTTTAAAACAAGGGCTCTTGGACACAAGAAATTGAAATATATCAAATTATAGGTTCCTAGATACCATAAATTATACATATCAAATATGTAATTTGATTAAGTAGATATATAGAGCATGCATGGAACCCTCATTCCGGGTTCCCAGGCTGGCGGGCTGAAAATTGGGCTTCTGTTGTTCTGTGGCCTACAAATAGCACCGAGAGTTCCGCGATATACGAACTGAGAATCAGACTTGGAGACTATTTGAATTTTTGGATCACGGGTTCTCGGGCTAGCGGGCTGAAAACTAACATTCCCGAATCAGTTTTCTTTAAAACAAGGGCTCCTGGACACAAGAAATTGAAATATATCAAATTATAGGTTCCTGGACAACATACATTATACATATCAAATATGTAATTTGATTAAGTAGATATATAGAGTATGCACGGAACCCTCATTCCGGGTTCTCGGGTTGGCGGGCTGAAAATTGGGCTTCTGTTGTTTTGTGGCCTACAAATAGCACCGAGAGTTCTGCAATATACAAATTGAGAATCAGACTTGCAAACTATTTGAATTTTGGATCCTGGGTTCTCAGGCTGGCGGGCTGAAAATTGGGCTTCTATTGTTCCATGGCCTACAAATTGATAATCAGACTTGCAGACTATTTGAAATTTAACGGCCTACGTCGATTACATAGGTTGGTGGACAAAAGCAGCAAAAAACTAGCATTTAGCTAGTTTTTGGATTGCGAGTTCTCAGGCTCGCGGGCTAAAAATTGGGCTTCTGTTGTTTCGTGCCCTACAAATAGCACCTAGAGTTCCGCGATATACAAATAGACAATCGGACTTGCAGAATATTTGAATTTTAAGGACCTACTTCTGTTACATAGGTTCGTGGACAAAAGTACAAAAAAACTAGAATTTCTGAATTAGTTTTCTTTAAAACAAGGGCTCATGGACACAAGAAATTGAAATTTATCAAATTATAGGTTCCTGGATAGCATAAATTATACATATTGAATATGTAATTTGATTAACTAGATATATAGTGCATGGAACCCTTATTCCATACTTAGCCAGTTTTTGGATCGCGGGTTCTCAAGCTGGGGACCTAAAAATTGGGCTTCTGTTGTTCTATGTCCTACAAATAGCACCGACAGTTCTGTGATATACAAATTGACAATCAAAATTGTGGATTATTTGAATTTTAAGGGGCTCGTGTCCAAAAATTTTATCATTCACGAATTAGTTATCTTTACATACGTTTTACATACACTGGTGGACAAAAGCACAAAAAAATAGTACCAATGTCTGTTACATAGGGTGGTGGACAAAAGGACCAAAAAAATAGCAATCTAGAATTAGTTTTCTTTAAAACAGGGGTTCCTGGACAGAAGAAATTGAAATTTATCAAATCATAGGTTCCTGGACAACATAAATGATACATACGAAAAACGTAATTTTATAAAGTAAATATTTACTTTTATACATACTAAATATGTACTTTTATAAAGTATGGGGATGAGATTTTATAGAGCATGCATGGAGCCCTCATTCCATACTTGCACGGAGCCCTCATTCCATACTTGGGCAGTTTTTGGATAGTCGATTCTCAGTTTGGTGGGCTGAAAATTGGGCCTTTGTTGTTCCATGGCCTACAAAGAGCATCCATAGTTCTGTGATATACAAATTGACAAGTGGACTTGTAGACTATTTTAATTTGAAGGGCCTTTATGGCAAGCAGTATGGACAAGTGGTAAAGATGCAAGAAATGACATACTCTTTATACGTGTGAGTAGCAAAAAAGTAGTGTAACACAATTTTATGACATTTATATAAAAAAATAATAAAATGTGTTACATATTCTTGGAAATTTAAAGAAACATATGTGTGTGTGTGTGTGTGTGTGTGTGTGTGTGTGTGTGAAATATGATATCTCAAATTTGAGTGAGTGATTTATCTCATACTTAATTTTGAAAATGACCAGGCAGGAGAAAATATGTATCAGAAAAAAAGAGAATTGAAATAAAATAAATATAATGTCTTCACATTCAACATAGTTGAAGATAAAAATCTAGGAATACATAAATATATAAGGAGACAACATAATGTCTTCACATTAAACATAGCTGAAGATAAAAATCTAGGAACACATAAATATATAAGGAGACAAAAGAATAGTTTTATTTGGAATATATGAAAAAAAGAATAGTTTGTTACATATTCCTGGAAATGTAAATGTGTTTGTCATATAGACTGGAATTGGGGCTCCCATGGACCATAAGAGAAATATGTACAAGAAATAGGACTGTGGAAAGAAGAAGTTGGACACGGTAGAGTGTAATACCTGAAAAGTAGAAATGGGAAGATCTCAGTTTTTGGCTATAGATTCCTACTCAGAAAAGGTGGAATAACTGGATTGATAAAGAAAGGACTATCAGTATACACTTATAGGCATGGTACATAAAAGTAATTTTGGTATTTGCTTGTTGATGCCTTCTCTTGTTGGTTTTTGTCGCTGACCCACTTGAATAACTAGATTGATAAACAAACGATTTATCCATTTTCCTGTTGAATTTCGTCGGCGACCCACTTCAAGTTCTTTTCAATATAGCTTCTCAAGGGGGAGACATTGATGTCATTCTGGATTTTAATGCTGAAAAGTTCATTTTCTAATTCGCTTAGATCAATAGAAAGATTACACGGAACCTGGTGAATGTCTCCATTCTATACCGAATACCAGACTAGCCAGTTGTCCACCTCTTCTTCATGATATTCAAGAATCCTGTAAAAAAATTCTAAAGACAAGGCCTTAAAATTATCAACTTGTTTATCGAAAGCTTGCTTGGTTAACGCTAGCGAGTTGACGATTAAGTTGGGGTCCTGGAAGTATTTCTTCCTTCCTGCTAAATCTATTTTGGTGAGCTTTGTGAATAATGTTTCTTTCTTTGATATTGCTTGCTCACATGATTGGATGATGAGATACAGGTTCTTCACCTTCTCTTTCCAGCATGCTTCTAATTGAGTGAGTCATTTTTTGGACAGGAGATCATGTTGTCTTCTTGTCGTGTCTGACATGTTGTTGACATGAAAGGCAAAAGGGATGACTGTGTGAAAATAGAAAGTTTCTTCATTTTTTAAATCTGTCTGTAGAAGTTGGAGCAAGTTATGCACCCTGCTCCCCAGGGAATCTATCTTCTGTGATGTTTCCCAGGCCTTAGTAATCAGTTCCATTCTTTTTTTGATATTTTTTCCACATATCCTCTACAAGATGTGAGGAAGTTGGAGGAGCCTTTTAGATTTTTTGTAGGGGTGCAGGTAGTTGCAGGCATGGCTATTTCCAAAGGACTGTCAAGCAATGGCATAGGAAACAAAGCTTCCTCTAATTCCTTAATCTGGTTCTTTAGTATGTCATTCTTGGTCTCAATGAATCCAACGGAATCATGAAGAGCATCTCCGGTTTCCAGGTGGAGTTGAGATATTTTGGACGCCTGCATATTGGCAAGGTCAAGCTCTGAACGATGTTTTCTTCTCTTATTTTTTACATCTCTTTTTTCAATGATTAATTTTTTTTATTCACTTTCAAAAATAGCACTCTGGAATATGAAGGATTCATCTTCGTCAAACATTTTGGTATCAACCATGTCCATTCGGTAGGCATGGTCAATTGTGTCTTTGGGCTGATCAAGGTTACAAAATATGTTATCCAGATCAGTGTCAAGATCCATGTTTTCACTCTAAATTTCGGGTTGCTCCGCCTCCCCTGCAATTCTCTTCCCCCTCTTCTGCATGGGAAGCTTGTGAGGAAAATGTTCACTATGTCTCTACAAAACTGTTGTGGAGCTGCTGCCAGTAGTTAATGAAAACGTTGGTTTGCTCCAGACATTGCTTGAAATGAAGAAATGGAGGGGACAATATAACCCCCCGGAAGCATTGGTTCAATACGTGTGAATAGAAAATCTCCTCAATAATGACAATATCTATGTGTGTTGTATGGTGCCCTGTTAGAATTAAAGATTAATTATTCCATACTTAGAAGTGCCAAGGTGGCGGTTACGGTGAAAAACATTTAAGGATTGGAGGTTTCATGAAGGAACCAAGATGACGACATGCGAATGACATTCCATGGTATTTGAAATTAAGACTGGGAAGGGATAACAAAAGCCTCCACAAATATTTCATTAATGGAAGAACTTCTTAAGCGTTGTGCGCATCATTGACAGCTCAGACAGTGCCTGCATGATGACCTGTTAGCATTAAAGATTTAGAAACAAGGCATATATATGTGTGTGTGTGTGTGTGTATGTATATATATAAACATTATTTCTTATTATGGACACGTGCGAAGGTGACAGGGATGGGGAAGGGAAAGCAAGGAAGGAATGGCCAAGTCTGAAACTGCATGGTGAAACTAGTGAGTGTCCAATGGTGAAACTGCATGAGTCAGAATTGTTGACTACAAAACGCATAAAACGTAAGAGGGCATGATGGTGCAGTTCAGTGGAGGGTTTGTATATTTGGGGAATTGTGGGAAAGTGGCCAAGTATGGAAAGTGTGACTTTGTGTAGGCTCTCAGGGAGCATAGCGAAGGGAAGCATGTATAGTCTTTGGATCGCAGGTTCTCGGGCTGGCGGGCTCAAAAGTGGGGCTTTATTGCTCTGTGTCTTACAAATAGTACCCAGACTTGCGCGATATAGAAATTGAGAAGCGGACTTACGGGCTGAACATTGCACTTCTATTGTTCTGTGTCCTCGAAACAGTACTCGGAGTTCCGCGATATATAAATTGATAGACAAACTGCAGGGCTGGCGGGTCCAGGATGCCAATTGTTTATGGATCAGAGTTCCGCGATATAAAATTTTGATATTCCGCAATTTAATTGATTGGTTGGACATTGCACTTGTATCGGTCTGCAGCACTCGGAGAACAACGATATACAAATTGACAAGAGGACTTACATACTCAAGGCACTTTTTGGATCGCAGGTTATCGGACAAGGGTGCTCAACATATATGTTATATAGCTAACATTATCTAAAAACATCATTTTCAAGCACTAAATTTTAATAATGAATATTGATATTGTACAATTTAATTAAAGAAAATTAGCAAATGAGTTGCAAGCTTCCAAACCGGGTCCAATTGTAGATCACCGAAGTCTCAGGTGCAAGAGTAGATAGACATGAAATCTTTCACATTACCAAGTTTTCAATGCAATATGTACATTCGGAACATGGGGAACAAGAGTTTGATAAGGCATACCGGGGGACCCACGAGCATAAAATTGGCTAAGGAAACCGAAGGGTTCATTCCAACTCGCAGTGCATATTTCATAATTCATGTGCAACACCAACTGTGTGGTGACCAGATCAGTATGTGTAGAAACTAGGAAAACTATATATTTACCTTTATAAAGTATGGACATGAGATTTTATAGAGCATGTATGGATATTGCATTCCATACTTGGCCACTTTCTGGATCGCAGGTTCTTGGGCCAGCGAGCTCAAAAAATAGGCCTTTATTGTTCTATATCCCACAAATAACACACAAAATTTTGTGATATACAAATTGACAAGAGGACTTGCGGGGTGGCTGAGATTTTATAGAGCATGTGCAGTTTTTGGATCGCGGGTTCTCAGGATCGCATGGTCAAAAACAACCCTCTATTTTTGGGTGCATTACAAATAGCATCCACAACTCCGTGATATACAAATTGACAACTGGATTTGTGGGTTGGTCGGGTCAACATTCTACTTCTTGTGATTTCCGCGATATACAAGTTGACACACAGACTCCAAGGCTGGAGGTCTCCTAGAAATGATTAATACATATACCAAATATGCACAGATCCTTATTCCATACTTAGCCACTTATTTGGATCGCAAAATTGCGGGTTGTACATTGGGCCTCTAATGTTTCATGTCCTGCAAATAGCACCCATAGTTGGGAGATATACAAATTGACAAGTGGACTTGCGGACTGACTGGCTCAACATTGCATTTATTTTAGATGGCGGACCTGCAGACTGGCGGGCTCTAGGCGCAAAATAAAAATAAAAATAAAACATGGCTGCAAACAAGTTTGACAAATACAGACAAAGTAAACGAAAAATTGTTTAGTATGGAACATGGGCAGAAAAAAATGCACCTTTGCATGGATTCCTCTACATCTCTAGGTAGGAGTTCTTTGTGGCATCTAGTTTTCCTATTTGTTTCTATCAACAAAGTACAAAACAAAAGGGATATGAACATAAGTTCAGATGTAAAGAAAAAGGCAAGTACTATGTACATATACTAAAAAAAATAGAATAAGATG
>JASDQU010354642.1:0-12038 GCA_032191745.1 Picea mariana
AAAAATCAGCCAAGGCAAAAATAAAAAAGATATGTGGGGACAATATTGAAGACAAAATAAAGGCAAAGTCAAAGAGATAGTCAAGGGGGACAAGATCAACTTGATTGGCAATTGATTGAGTTGGGATCTTAGTAGATTTTTGCACATGGGTATTAAGAGGTGCGCCCCTCTTGGAGAGGTGGCGCACCCTTGAGGTGGCAGCCCACAAATAAGAGAGGTGGAGCGCCCTCCTTCCATATGCTTTGCTTTGACACATGTTTGATGTGTGGAGAGGTGGCAGCCCACTCTCCCACACTTGGCAGCTCCACCCTTACCACATGGTGCGCCCTCCTTGAAGATGCCATGCGCCCCCCTCATTGGGAACTCCACCCAAATGTGTATAAGTATGAGAGCTCTCTCCCATTTGATATTAGCTTGAAGCTTTGAGAGAATAGCTTGTTGCATACTATCATTGTAATACTTTTATGCTAATGGAATAAAGACTTTGGAGGTCAAGATCTATGGTGTTGTGGCTCTTGTGTTGGTGAATGTGGTTCACATGAGGTGATTTTGTTTCATGCATTGCTTTATAGCTTGTTAGTATTGTCCAATTGATAGGAATATTGTTATTCAAATTGGATAGAGTTGATTATAGCTTATACTTCAATTCTATTGGGCATTTACATTTAAGATTTGATATGCATGTGAATTTTATGTTAAAACTAATATGCCATTTTGAATCTTTTGTGTAGGTAACACTTTACTTAACAAGTTCATTGCAAAGGGTTTTGTGAATTAGACAGGATCATCTCATCTAGAAGAAGTGAAGGAGCTTGTTTGCATCTTTCATTCTTCAAGAAGTTGGACAGCCTTCTCATCCTTGCCTAGCCATCAAAGAGACTCCATTGCTCAAGGGATCCAAGCACTTCAAGTTTTCTCTTTCTCCTTTCTCAAACTCTCTTAAAATTTCTTTGGTTACTTGGTTACTTTCATGCAAAGAAGAAATCTGTTATTAAAGTCCATATTTTGCTTTGCATAATCACTTTCTTAGATCTACTAAGTGCTTAAGTTCTATATCTCAAAAAAGGGTAGATTCGGCAAAGTGTTAGAAGCAATTTTAGCTAGTTTCAATTTCCATTTTAAAGGGATGAAATTGTTTTGCTTCAAAGGTCTTTAAAAGTTCATATTTGGCAATCTAAGTGCTCTGATATTTCTGTTTAGAACAGCCATAAAAGACCCTAAGGAAACTAGCTTTCTAGCTTGAGTTCCTTAGTTCCTTTTTTGCCGAAATTTGTAGAATTTAACTTAGATTTTTTTTTGGATTTGACTCATAACCCAAGACACTTCCAAAGTGTTTTTGGGCGTCTTTTATCATCCTTTGTTCACTGTTTTATGCAGGTTGACGAACAGATAGAAGGAAACTCTGTCCGTTTTGGGCGGATTAGGAGCATTCGGGACCCCCGGGAGCACCATTTTTACTTCATAACTCTTTGTAAGGCATTGTAAAGGCTTGTGACCCCCCTAATGAATGGTCACTAGTCACTTTCATAAGCATTGTGCAAAGATCATAATAAAATCAGTGAGGCTACAAGTTTCCGCTCTTCATTCCCCCTGGGGGGAGCGGTGTGTTCGGTGGTTGTGTCATTTTTTGCAAATTTTTTAGCTTAGATTATTTTTTCCATTTTGCAAGTAGAACACTAATTGCTAGATTAGTTTCAATTCCGCAATTTCAATTTGGAAAATAAACCATCCCCTCAGCGGTCTCGAAAGGGGCCTGGTCAGTGCAGATCTAGTAATTAGTCTCACATTTACTTTCTTGTTGGAAAATAAACCATCCCCTCAGCGACCTCGAAAGGGGCCTGGTCAGTGTGGATTTAGTAATTAGTCTCACATTTATTTTTCTGTCATAAAATAAACAAATTCCCCTCAGCTCTCAGTGCGGTTCCTGACCCTTCCAGTTGCGAGCTCGTCTCGATCTGTTGGGAGTAAGTTCATACACACTGTGCTGGTCAGTGGTTGATAGTTTTAATTAGGACAACCCCCAAAGTAGTTAACTTAATGTTTGGGAAAACGCCTTGAAGTGACCTGAGAAGTAAGGCGGACCCTCTCGGGACCTGGCTTCCCACCCGTTTTGGACATCCAGCACTTTGAGTGAGTTTTACTGGTAAGACCATTTGGGTTTCGGTAAAGCTCTCCGCAAGTTTCCAAGCAAAGAGTTAATCTCCAAGGAGGCCCAAACCATTTCATTAACAAAACATTAATTTACCCTAATAAAACACTCGAACTACAATGCCCACGATTCTCATTAAGGCACTGGTCTCATTTTTCACACTCGGCAAAGCCACAGGCTTCATTTCAAGATTGGTTATATATTTAATTTAAATGAAACTTGCACCTAACAATTGTTTCTCAGTATCCTTTTGATGCAAGTATATGCTCATTTAATTATATATCGTGGTGAATGTTTATTTCATGTTTTATTCAGTTTATGGTTGATGGTTTGAAAGAATAATAAACTCCTAGATTTCAATTTTGTACTTAGCTTAAAAGCCTTAGTATTTTTGTTAGGGACTACCCCCCTTGGCTTCGCTAGGAGTTGGCCTAGACGGAGGAGTTTAGGATTAGGTGACAGCACCTTAACTCTCACTTGCCCCCAAGGACACACCGAGTGGATTGAAGATTTCTTCCACGTCTCCCAGGTGTGTATAAGGCGGCAACAGGACTGAAAGCTGCAACAAGTATGAGTACAATGTGGGAGTGCAATTGCAACTCCTAGATAATGTCGAAAATAACATAAAGAAAGAAACCTATAGTGTAGCCTCAGAAAGTATATAACCATGACAAAGCATTCGATGATCCAAAATAAAAGTGAGTATGCCCAACTCAAAAGTCGATCTAGAGAGAAAGAGAGAGAGAGTGCGAAAGAGGTCTGACGATGCAATTCTCAAGGTCTCCGAGGTCGGATGGCCAATGGCAAGAGGGGCGAACTGGGCACTAGCTCGTTGTCGGTGTCCTCAGGGACTATCAAGGGGTCCGATTGTATGATCCTTGGGGGGCTGTAGGAGCGGGGTATACCCCTAGCATCCAAGGCCGAAAAAAAGAAACTCTAGATAGATCTCTGAGATCCTCTCTCAAACTGGGAGGTGGTCTAGTGGATGAGAGGTGCCCTGCTTTAGATCCGTCTGGAGCTAACCCCTCTAGCTCTCTGAAAATGTATGGACCGATGTATCGTTCGACACCTCCTAATCGATCTCGATGATAACGATCTGTCTCCCTGGGGGAGAGGTTGAGGAGAAACAGGAGACCTCACCAATCTACTATCCAGTGCACTCTAGGACTCATCCTGTTGCTTGTTGCTCCAATCTGATGGGTCAGCATGAAAGTATGAGGTGATCGTCTTGGCCATCCCAGGGCAGGGTGGTGTATGCAGGAACTGAGATCTGTGGCTGAAGATTTCCCTGATGAATAGGGCTAGGCATCTCTGGTCCTGGTATCGGAAGAAAGTAGAGAGTGAGCCCCATGAGTCCCTATATAAGCAATGGTAGCATCCTCGGATCTCATAGTATATGGGGCCCCAAAAGATGAGGTATACCTCTGTCTCTGGCTCCTGCAAATGGCACATTTTGCGGATCCTATCAGACCGAGGTATATGGTGGTCTATCTCAATCCAGAGTTGATGAGATCCGACCTGGAGCTGACCCAAAGGGATCCTGAGTGAGTGCATCCAATGCCTGCGTGTATAAGGGGGGCGGACAACGATGCCATCTGGTAGCTCCAAAAAATTCTCTAGATAGAAGGACATCTTCGATCCCAGGCTTGTCAAAGACGAGGTCCAAGTTACCTTAATGTATAATCTGTAGATGTCCTCTCTAATAGCCTGATTCAATACCTATTTAGTCGGCAAGAGATGACGTGGTGTATCAAGGGAGAAACTGAACAGGGGAAGGATTTTGGGGAGATAGTTATCGACTGGAGAAGTCGAGACGCCTATGAGAACCAACCACGTGCACATCCTGAGGGGGGGATCCGAAGCAAGAGCCTCCGAAGAGCAAAGAGCAAGGTAGGGTTACCGCTCTCTCCCAATGGTAGAGTCTCTAAAAGATCTAACTCTGCAAAGGAAAGAGACCAAGTGGAAAATAACCTCAAGGAAGAATGGGTGGACTCCAAACTCTGCCTGAATAATGGGTTGTGGAATCATCCGCTTGCAGCGGATGATATGCCTAAGTAGGGTCTAGACCCCCTCCAACCTGGCCCAATATTTCTATAATAAGCTCAGTCCCCAGATCTCGGAGCCATACAGAGTTGTGGGTCTGATAATCGCCTCCATGAGGTAGAGTTTCGACAAGATGCCTTGAAACTGGCCTAGGAAGCATTGTCTCTCAATGAGGGCCAAGGAACCGTACCCTTTACTGAGCCTAGGCTAAAGGGCTTGCCGGATACTGAAACAGGGCCCCGTGAACTGTACTCCCAAATAAGTGTAGGTTGTGGTGATCTCAATCTTTGCC
This sequence comes from Picea mariana, assembly GCA_032191745.1. NCBI lineage: Eukaryota > Viridiplantae > Streptophyta > Pinopsida > Pinales > Pinaceae > Picea > Picea mariana. The sequence continues at coordinate 4,485 of JASDQU010354642.1, forward strand.
CCCTGGTAGTAGAAACGTAAGTCCGTAAAAGAACTCTTCGAAGCGTTGAAGGTCAAAACCTTGGTTTTACCCAAGTTGACCATCAGTTGTCGAAGGTCACAAAAGTTGGAAGTGCATCAATCTATCTCTGCATGCCCTCAGGAGTGCAAGCCAACAAGACCAAATCATCGACGAATAATAGCAGGGAGATCAACACCTAATGTGGAAGGCATCCATCACCCTCCTGGATATGCTCATGGAGGAAGGACTCCAGCTCATCAATATAAATCCCAAAGAGTGTCGACGAGAGAGGGCACCCCTGTTTTACCCCAATGGTACTCTGAATAAAGTCGATAAGGCCATGTGCCATCCTAAGACGTCCTGAAACTGACTCATACAACCTTATAATGGCCACTAGGAGGGTCTCAGATGTGCCAATGTCACGGAGCCTCTAGAATAATGCCTCTCTCGGAACTGTGTCGAATGCTTTCCGAAAGTCCACAAAGCAAGTGTAAACCTTCGGAGAGCGATGAAGAGCCTCCTCAATAATGGCTTGGAGTGTGAAGATATGATCAATCGTCTAGTGATCAATCATAATGAACATCCAGTCAATCTAATCAAGGCTTTGTCAAAATCAATCTTCAAAAAGAGAGTCTGTTAGTTAGTCTCCCTAGCCCACTCCATAGCCTCTAAGCTGATATCACAATATCTAGAATAAAGTGACCACAAAGCCTGTTTGTTTCTGTTTCTTGCACATAAATTTCACCTATTTCCTAGATCACTACCAGGCTAAGTGCTTTTAGGAAAGGTGTTAACTCTCAAGAGGTCAAGGTAAAGGCTAACATGTTGGCTTGTACTGCCTATCTAGGGAAAGGGATCTCATTATTTGTTTTTCAACCCCAATATGTAACCTTTGGCATAAGGTTGTTGAAAATATAATGTAATATAAGATGCATTTTCTTCAAGAAACAACTCTTTCTGTTTGACCTAGTTACTCCAAGATATTGTTATGCTAAACAATTTCATGCATGAGCATTGACTCATATATCGCATAATGGATTTGCTATCTATCAAATCCTCCGTATAACGAGCTATTTTAAAAAGAAACATACCTGAATTTCCCTTATGTACCATACTAACATAACATCAGATAGCATTAAAGCCAAATGCAAAATGAATGCAAATAATTGAGAATGATTGTAGAAAGATATCCATCAAAACAACCGAAAGATTGAATAAATAAGGTAGGGACAAGCTAAAAACAGAATAGAAAACCACCACGAAATAGTTACATAAAGCTCAATATACCTGATCCATTAGAAATTGAAGATAATTGTGCTCACCAAATAGCCACTTCTCAAATGGAGGCAACGGTTTCACCTGAACAACTGTAATGTCTCCCTGAAAATAATCATCAACATTTAGAAAGAACTCTCTTATAGTTACCCTAACCAACAATCAAGTGAAACAATGAGATTTGAAACAAAATAGCAAACCTAAATATAGCTAACCATACCAAACAGTAACAACTTGAATCTTACTGTTGTATGTGATAGATTCAATTTCTCAAAAAAAGACTTACAAGTTCTTTGTCAGGATATTCACATTTTATGGAAACAATTATAAATTTTATTGTGGAGACATCAGTGGTGAGTTTTCTAGAGACAAAAAAAATATTTTCCATTGCTGGCTAGCATTTGCAGTGCTGGTTTTGCAAATTCAGCAAGGAAAAACTCAGATCTACCGCTCAATGCTTGGCAGATCAGTCTCAAATTCAGATATTTTGTGTCCCTTTCCCTGATCTATTATTCTACAGTTTCCTTTTTTGAAAAAAAACAAATTTGATTGGTGTTTCGATAGGTTTTCTATTTCAGATCTAGTTTTAGGTTCTTGGAATCAGATCTGCATACATGAATTTAAAATTTCAACAGTAATGCAAAGTTGTTGATCATGTTCTGTATGTTCCAGAATTGAAAAAGAATCTTCACTCGATCAGTCAAATTAGTAAGGAGAACCAGAACTAGATAGTTGAGTTCAAGGCCAACACATGTTCGGTGAAGAACATGAATGACATGAAGAACGACTACAAAGTGGTTGCTTAGGTAAATGAAGGAAATGGGATGTATAAGCTTGGAACTTCTTTGAGGAAACAACACAACTTGAGTGGAAGCTGTTAATGAAGGGAAGTTATGGCATAAGAGATTTGAGCACTTAAATCATCATTATCGTTGTCTCAAGGTTAAGTTGAAAATGGTGGACAGGCCTCCAAATATTCATGTGGATAAGTCCATTTGTGAGGCTTGTCTTGTTGGGAAGCAAAATAGAACAGTTTTGAGAAATGGGGAGCTTGGAGATAAAATAAGATAATTTTATTAATGACCACATAAATAAGTCAATGGGACTAAAAGAGTACATCTAGTGTAAATACAATGTGGGAGTGCAAAAGCAACTATGAGATCAATACTAAAAGTGGAAAGGACAAAGAACTAAGTGTCTAGCGAAAAGCTAAATATCTATCCAAAAGAAGGTAAAGATACAAGAAAGTCTCGGTGTTAAAACAAAAGAGAGGATGTTAAGCCCTGTTGGAGTTGGAGTTGGCAAGGGCATGTGACGGGACCATGAAACAGGGTCCTCATCGGAGTCATCAATAACTGTGAAGGGGCCAATGCACTAGTGGATGATATCCTCCAAGGAGTGGTCAAGACTGAGAGGATCTGGTTGTATGATCCTAGGGGGAGCACAAGAGCAAGGGAGTCCATCTCTTATAACATACAAGGCGATGGAGATGAATCTCCCAATAGAAGCCTAGCTGCTCGAGTGGCCCTAAGGGCTGGAGAGTTGGACGAGGGGAGGGTGACCCCAAAACCATCTAGAACTAGTTTGTATATTGCTAAGGTGGTGCCCTCTCCATAACCTGGAACTACAATTCCTCATAGGTCTCAAAAGGAGGTCAGTGGACTACCTCGGGGAGGGGTTGAGGGGTAACATGAGGTCGCACTCTACATACCACTTGTTTCCCCAACCAAAAGAAACAATCAGGAAAATAATTGACTTGAGTTGATTCATAGTGATATATCTGAACCAATGCAAGAAGTATCTTTGGGAGGATCAAGATACATTCTTACTTTCATTAATGATTTGACAAGGATAATATGTGTACTTTCTTAAAAACAAGTCTAATGCTTTTGAGGAGTGCTCATCTTACAAAATCTTAATTGAAGGGCAAAGTGGAAGGAGGTTGAAGGTGTCAAGATTAGATAGAGGAGCGAATAGTGAGCCAATGAATTCCAAGATAATAGCAAGAAGAATGGAATCATGAAGCAACTTACTACAACCTATACTCCTTAGAAAAATAGATTTGTTGAAGCGAAGAATAGAATCATAGTAGAGATGGCCGTGAACATGTTCAAAGGAAGTGGTTTTGATTATTTCTTTTTCCCCAAAATAATTCATCCAGCAATATAATTATTCAATAGGAGTCCCACCAAAGCAACAAGGAACGTGCCTCCAAAATCCAAGACTTCCCTCGTTTTAGTGAAGGATAAAATCCAACACAAGGGACGCTTCCCTAGCATCATCAAGGAATCATATAGCGAGAAAGGATCGAGTTTACGGCCTCCTTTTTTGGCTATTTAAACACACCGTAGGTTAAGGTTGTCAAGGCAAGAACAAAGGTGGTTCAATGAAGTAGTTTCCATATTTGCATGTATGAAGTATCTAGGACAATAAGTGATATTTAGCAAGTCAAAACAAGTCAAGGAGATCCCCCAAACACTACAAATCAAGAAGAAATCTATTATGACCATGGGCATGTAGTGGTATGACACTACCACCTATCTGGTAACCAAACGAGGGTAGTGACTCTTGGTGGAATAGCCAAGAGAAAGGGGGTTTCATCACAAGCCAGCCTTATCATCTCCGTGAAATGTTTGTGGATAACACTGTCACATGTGGTCATCAAGCCAGGACAATGGCCCTCAACTATTCCCTTGAAGCACAAAAGCAAAAGATTAAAAGCAATAAAGCTAAGAGTAAAAGGCAATGAATGGGCTAGGAAACAATAGCATTTATGACAAGGTGCAGCTCGCCCTCTACAAAGGCACCCACAGTTAAGACTTACATTTCCCTGTTATTACTGCACCCCATGCCCAAACACTCACCCCATGCCACCTGATACACTTACATGACCTGGATTGGCTCCCACCTAGGAAACACCCCAAACTTGAGGAAGGTTAGCCCAATAGGACACCCTGAGACCTTCTCCAAACCTAACTTGTTAAATTGCATAAGGTCTTTGAGCTTTTGTCTAGGTTAAGGGGCGTTTGATGCACATGTTTGGGTAATTTAATTACTGGATGTGATTTACATGCTATGATCCCTATGACTTATGAACCCTGGAGGGCGTACTTGTTGTTGCAGCAGGACCTTGCCCGATGGACAGGTACACGTGAGGGAATGACTAGCTCAGACCTTTATGGGGGCTTAAAGCCCACAGATGGATGTTGTAACCCCATCCAGGGGCAAGAAGACATCAGAGATTTGCGCCAGGAAGAAAGAAGGACGTTGCCTTTGGACGCACCCTGGCAGACCTAAACCCAGGGGGATCTTGCTCTTCCTTCTGGACGTTGGCCCTAGAAGACCCAAGACGTCACCATCATGACCCTAGACGTCATCCAAAGCTAGGGTTTTCATTTTGGAGGCAGTTTGGAGCTTGGTGGCATGTGTGGGCATCATCCGAGGCCTTTCGAGGCCAAGCGTTCTACATTCTAGGCCCAACGTTCCACCTTAGGGCCTCAACGTCACCCTAGAAGGGCATGACAACACCCTTGGAGGTGTCTTTAGATGCTAATTAATTTTATTTATGTCAAAATTGAATTTATTTGTAAATTGGCCAAGTCGGCCTTTATTTGACCTAAAATTAATTAAAGGCTAGAGAATTTGTATAAATAAACATAAAGTACATTCATTTTCACAAGACAACTCCTCACACAAGAGGGGAGATCTGAAATTTGTGCCCTCTTGGGTAATTGGACTGAAATTGGTGCTATTTTTGGAGTTCATGGTCTCTTGTACTAATGCACTAGGCTTGGGGGAGCTTGCGTATGATGCTTCTTGGCTATTTTGGTGGTAATCTCTGCAAACTAGGGTTTTTCATGCTTGATTATTCTTGGTGAAGTAAGTAAATGCTGCAATTTGTTTATGCATTAAATGTTTGTGGTCAATTTTACTTAGTCATATTAAAGATTATGAAATTGCTTGCTAAGAAACCCTAGGAGAAGGAACATAAGGTATTTCATCTTTCTTGATCTTGCCACTTATTGTTAAGAAGCTTTTGTCTAGATTAAGACTTATAGAGCCCTAAAGTGCTAGCACTTTAGAAGTCCTTTTCTAGAGGCTTGTTGCATAAAATATATTTCAATAGTCTAAGGAAGGAGAAATTCGCTAGAGCCTAGAAGAGCCTACTCTCTAGCTGAATTTATCCTTGCGGCCTTGGATCCTTGAAGACTTAAGTTGCTATTCTTCAAGGTTTCACCTCATTTATCCTTAGACAAGTATAATCATTAAACTCTCCAAGTTATTTGCTGCTATCAAAGACTCCATAACCCAAAAGGCACTTGTCTACTTGCTCTTGTGAAGGATTGCAACCAAACAACTGTCATACTCTCTTCTTTGAAGCTTCCACTAACTAATACTAACCCTAGCTTAGCTAAACTAACTAATTGCGTTGTTGTTGTTACAAAACATTTGCTACAGCCATACTAACCTTGTAATTTGCTGCATACACTCAACTAACATTGACATAACATACTAAGAATTTGCGTGTGATAATTATTACACAATCTACTTGATAAATGCTAAGTTTCCATGATATTTTCTTGCAATTCTGAGCACTAATTCTTGCTGTTGTTATAAACATTTGCTACAGCCATCTTGATGCAGCAAATTTTTCTGCAAAATCCATGTTAAATGCTAGTTAAATACTCCTAAACTTGCTTGAGACATTTGATTATCAATCTGCCTAATAAATGCTATCATTTCACTGTCTTTTCAGGCAATTTAGAGAAATATTTCTTGCAGCTGTTACAAAATATTTCTTGCTGTTGTAAACTGTCATTTAGCTGCAATTTTATATCAGCTAGCATACATTTCAAGGGTTTATTGTTTTATTGAAGCGTTAATATCATTTTGTACTTGGAACTACCATATTTTTGCTTGTTGTCTTGTTCTGGGCAGGTACACTCCATCCATTACATTTGTTTCATCTCCTAAGACATAAAAACCTTATGACTTGAGTGACCAGTGAGAGGGGGGTATCTTTGCATCCTTGTTTTAGTTTCATCAGCCTTTTAGGTCGCTAGGGACGTCTCCCTTGGGGTAATTTCAACATACTCCTAAACAGAAAGGGGTTTCCTATTAAGGTGACAGTGATAGGTCACCCCCTTGTTACGCCAATCTTGCCTCACTTGCCTTGGCCTTTGGGCAAGTACAGATTGTGCGATTACAGGTAACTCAAGAGCAAGTGCACCCTCCACAAAGGCACTCATAGAAATGAACTCAATGACACCATAAGCCATGAAGTAAGCCCAACACATACCACAATCACACTTACTCTTTAAGGGTTCTTTTCTTTCACTGCTTCCCCTGGGACATATCCCTCTACCTACGTCTTTTCTTTCACTAGTTTGGTTGGCACACCTAATAGGGTCAAATGAAGGTATCCCCATATTCAAACTGGCCAACTTACATAAAGTCCTGAGTTGGTGTGAAATTTGAAGGTGATACTTGATGTGAATTATTCATGTGGCTTATATCTTAAGTAACAGCTTACTTTGCATGATTCAAGAATTAGTGTATCTTATGAACATTGGCTTTGCTTGATTTCATATTTTGTTTTGCTCTAGATGCCCCTTACATGGTTCTTGAAGGATGCCCCAGGCTTTCACCTAGGACGTTGTGCCTCTGTTGCAGGATATGGCACATGTGATGCAGAGCATTGAGTCACCCAACGACTTGACACATTCAAACATTGGCTCTCACATCTTCTAGACCTTGGACGATGGACAGATGGGCTTGATTTTGACAAATATGGTCATGGTGGCACAGAGAAGGGCAGGAAGCCCACACCCTGGGCTCTACACCCTAGAGAATATCATTCATTCGATGGAGGGCGTTGCACAAGGAGGTGATTGAAGGACACATAGGGACGATATACATCCTTCTCCTCTTTGGACGCCACCCCTTGCACCTTGGACACTAGGCATTTAGATAATGACATCATGCTAGGGTTCAACAAAGATGATGGGGTTTGTTGCCACTTGGATACCAATGATGACTAGAGATGTGGGATAGCATTCTTCCACCATACTTGCACCTCAAACAATGACACATGACCTTGGAGAGTGTTAATGTTTTATGCCATCATTATAGTTCTTTGCATTTCATAAAGATAAGAGCATAATAACCACAAGATCACTGAGAAATACACATCCACAATAGACACAACATTTATCCTGGGAAACCCTCTAGGGGAAGAAAACCCAGCAAAAACTTCCTTATCATAAATAGCTTATCAAG